>JAOXJP010166491.1:0-12771 GCA_025762735.1 Platanus orientalis
GAATTCATTCGTGGGAGTTTAGGGGTAGCACCAATAGGCGATAAAATGAGGGAAAGTCGATTGAGATGGTTTGGGCAAGTGCAACAAAGACCAATGACTGCACCAGTGAGGCGAAGTGAGACAATACAAGTTGAACGTGCTAGAAGGACTAGCGGAAGGCCAAAATTGACATGGGTAGAGGTAGTAAAGAGGGACATGGAAGCTTGTAATTTAACGGCAAATAAGGCTTTAAACAGAGCGGAATGGTGGAACAAGATTCATGTAGCCGACCCCAAATGGTTGGGATAAGGCTATTTGTTTGTTGTTTGTTGTTATGAAGATATTGTGTTTTACAGGATTAGGTTTCTGATCCCTGGATATTTGATTAATATCTCAATCCTATGGTATATGAGGGAGCTATACCATTGACAAAAATTGGTCGGTACCATCAAATCAAAAACTCTATTAGATGGACATTATATATAATGATGATAGATGAATGGTTTGATTTGTGTAGATATTAAATATGAGAACTTTCAACCCACTTTCTGAGATCTTGCAAGATAACAAATTGACTAAACCGAATTTCATAGATTGGAAAAGAAATTTACTCATAGTGCTCACAGCTGAGAATTACAAGCATGTTCTTACCACTAATCCTCCTTAGTTACCTAGCGCAACTATTACTCATGAGGATTGGGATGCATATGAAAAATGGCGTAGGGATGATGAAATGACTAAATGCTACATGCTAGCATCTATGTCTAATGTCTTAGATCATCAGCACCAAATTTTCCGACTACCAAAGATATTTTAGTTAATGTAACTCAGATGTTTGGTAAGCAAAATAGAGCAGCAAGACAAATAGCCATGAAGGGCTTATTGAGTACTAAGATGTTAAAAGGAACTTCAGTCAAAGACCATGTCATAAAGATGATGGGTTTCATAAATGAATTGGAGATTCTTGGGGGTGAAATGGATGACCAATCTCAAGTTGATGTGGTCCTCAGTTCATTGTCAGAGTCATTTTCAATTAATACGTATTGAATTATAATATGAACAATTTCAATCTTTTCTTAACAAAATTGATGAAAAGCCTGCAAGGGGCCGAGGAACTCATCAAAAGTAAAAAGTCTAATGCCTTCATAGCTGAGAAAATGAATGCAGCATGGTTTAAGCCGAAAGACAATAATCAGAAGAAGAAAAGAAATTTTGCTCCCAAAGGGAATAGGAATGTTCCAAAAAATGGTGGTAAGATTGCTAGTAATGAAAAGAAAAACAAGGCAAAAGGAAATTGTTTCCACTGTGGAAAGGCTGGACATTGGAAGAAAAACTGTCGCTCCTATTTGGCTTCTCTGAAAATAAATAAAATTGAATGTATTAATGAATCTCTCATCACAATTGAATCCAATTTGTTGGTTGGTCCTCATGATTCATGGTGTCACAACTTATATTTGCAATATGTTGCAGAGATTTCGGGAGACCAAAAAACTGAGTGAAGAAGACTTATACCTACTTTTGGGGATAAATGAGAGGGTGGCTATAAGAGATTATAGTTTAGATTTGAATAATGGAAATGTTCTAGTTTTAAAAGGTTGTTTATATGTTCTAGATGTTAGGAGGAACTTGATTTCAGTTTCTAAATTAGTTAATGATGGTTATTCTGTTCTTTTTAATTCAAAAGTTGTTATTCGTTTTAAAAATTATTTTCTTGCATCCAAAAATTTAGCGAATGGTTTGTTTTTATTATTTCCATTACATATGTCATATAATTGCACAAAAGCCACCACTTCCTCTGGTATTGTACCACAAGAGGAAGAGATCATCAGTTAATTATACATATTTGTGGCATCTAAGATTATGACATATTAATGTTGATAGCATTGACATACTAGTTAAAGATGGACCATTAAAGTTTTTAAAAATTAAATTTTATCCAGTCTATCAATCCTCAAAGATGACCCAAAAGCCCTTTCCTAAGAAAGCGGTTATAGTCACTGAGTTTTTAAAACTAATCCATTTTGATGTGTGTGGTCCCATGAGTAAACCAGCTATGAGAGGATTTGAGTATTTTATAACTTTTACTGATGACTAATCTAGATTTGGGTATATTTACCTAATGCACCGTAAGTCCAAGTCCTTTGAAAAGTTCAAAGAATTCAAGACTAAGGTTGAAAAGTAATAAGGTAAATATATCAAAATGTTCCAAACCGATAAGGGAGGAAAATTCCTCTCCAATGAATTTTGGGATGACCTCAAGCAGAATGGAATATAAGCACAACGGTCTGCCTCTAGTACTCCACTACAAAATAGTGTAACAGAAAGAAGGAACTGAACCTTATTGGATATGGTTAAGTCCTTAATGACTTTTTCAGAGCTGCCTATTTTGTTTTGGGGATGTGTACTAGAAATGACAATTTATATTTTAAATAGGGTTTCAAAAAAATTAGTATCACTTATGCCCTTTGAGTTATAGAATGAGTGGAACCTAGTCTACAACATTTACATGTATGAAATTGTTTTGCACATATGTGTAAGATGAATACTAGCAAGTTGGAATCCATAACAATCTTATGCCATTCTGTGGGATATCCAAAGGAAACAAAAGGTTTCTACTTTTATGATATTAAAGATCAAATAGTATTTGTAAGTAGAAATATGACATTTCTAGAAGTAGAGTATATCCTTAACCATATAAGAAAATGTTAGCATTTGATGAACCATCTGAAAGCCCAGTTGAGTCTAGTGTCTCAAAAGACAATTCCATGATACCCATGCAACCTTTTGATGCACCAACTCTTTGATGTAGTGGGAAAAATTCAAAACTTATCAAATTCTTCACTTACATGGGTGAAGTATTCACTATGATTGCTGATGGCTCATATTTCAATCCTACTACTTATGAAGAAGCAATATCGGATATTAACTCTAAATACTATATTGAGGCTATAATATCATAAATGGAATCCATGTATTCCAACGGTGTTTGGACTCTTGTGGATCCACCTCAAGGCATAAATCATGTTGGTTGTAAGTGGATTTGTAAGAGGAAGAAAGGTACCGATGATAAAATTGAAACCTTTAAAGCAAGGCTAGTGATGAAATGTTGTGATCAAGAAAAATGAATAAATTATGAAGAAACTCTTTTGCCAGTAGCCATGCTTAAATCCATTAGGATTATGCTATCTTTGGTTGTACATTATGATTATGAAATTTAGAAAATGGATGTCAAAACAATGTTTTTGAATGAAATCCTTGATGAAAAGATTTACATGTTACAACCAAAGGGTTTTGTATATCCTGACCAAGAAAATAAAGTGTGCAAGCATCAAAGATCAATTTATGGCCTCAAACAAGTATCTAGAAGTTGGAATATTTGATTTGATCAAACAATTAAATCATTTGGATTTGAGAAAAATTTCAAAGAGCCATGTGTATATAAGAAAGTCCATGGAATTGTTATTGTGTTCTTAGTTTTTTGTTGTTGATGATATCATACTCATTGGGAATGATGTAGGAATGTTATCAACAATAAAGATCTGGTTATCAAATAATTTTTCTATGAAAGATCTTGGTGAAGCTTCCTATATCTTGAAAATCAAACTCCTTAGAGATAGGAAGAACAAGATGATAGGATTATCTCAAATCAATTACCTAGATAAAATTTTGGCAAAGCTTTGCATACAAGAATCAAAGAAAAGATTTCCACCTGTAAGACACGGTTTAGTTCTCTCTAAACAACAGTCTCCCAAGACTCTTGAAGAGAAGATGCGTATAAAGAGATATCCCTATGCAATTGCAGTGGATAATCTCATGTATGCTATGATGTACGCAATGCCAGATATTTGTTATGCGGTTAGTTTAGTGAGCATGTTTCAAATCAATCCAGGCGAGCTTCACCATAGAGCAATGAAACATGTCTTAAAGTACTTAAGAATGACTAAATACCATGTTCTGGTCTATGAAAGTGAAGACCTATCAGTCATTGATTATACGGATTCAGATTTTTAAGCAGACTATATTACAGCTTGTGAAGCAACAACAGAAGGTGTTTGGTTGTGAATGTTTTTATCAGAGCTTGGCATAGTACCCTTCAAGAGGGGCATGGGTTCAAGACTCACAAGAAGCATTCTGCAGCTGATTACATTGACGTCTGCACTCCTGCAATGCAATTGTAGGGCCGCCTATTATGTGGCAGCGGGGACTATGGGCATGCTGTTTTGAATCACTTAATAATATGCTCATTTACAGTGTCTAAAGTGGTAAGGCTACAGAAGCATTATAGGGTGCGGCAGTGGGGAACATGGGCATGCTGTTTTGCATCGCTAAACAATGTGCAGTAACAGTGTTTAAACTGGAAAGACCATAGAAAGGTAATAGGGTGCTGTGCTCTATATTGACCCTTTTTAAACGTCTCCTCTTTTAAAGTATGCTTGGATGCAGATTTATACATGTTTGGTCATATGCAACCTGACATATGGCCTCTAAGATCCTGCTTGGCTTCATCAGGGTTAAGGATATGGTATTGGGTTCCCACTTAACCCACTTTTCTGCAGTCTCTACTTTTCTTTTTGTTCAGCCCCAGATAAATAAAAGACAGATTGCCTTCAAAACAATATTTAAGGGTTATCATTTAATTGGGCTTGGGCCCGAAAAAGCCTTTATCAGAACATGTTCATTGAGGTTTTGGTGATTAGATGAGATCAGACCTGTGGAAGCCTAAACAGGTAGGAAGCTTAATGAAACACCAGATACATAATATTTGAAGAAAATGCGTTTGTATAACACTGTCACTATTATAGTGGTACAAAAATAAGGACCTAACATACTTCCTTAAAGGGAACTGATGCTGATTTAGCAAGTTATTAGCGATGTGGAACGTCCTCCCTTTCATGTGAAAATAGTAGAGAGAGTAAAGTACCTGCAGATCCTCTTCACAGTTCATCCTGCATAAATCATGAAGATAGATACGTTTTAGTGGGAATGCAGCATCTGTAGAACCATTCACACATCACACGTTTTATAAAATACAATGAATGATATATAATCAAAGGACCCTGATTAATGTGCCACTGCACTAGTGCTGCACAAAACTCACTTGTTGAAAGGTGGTTTTATTACGGTACTGTCTGTCATACTGGCTTGAAAATATTTTCACAAGCACAGTTTTACCATATTCACAAGTATGGTTTTGACTTGGGAAAAAACAATCGGTTGGTCCTTCACACTGATGGGAATGCCGTACCTATCACTCTCCGTGTACTTCCAAGTTGTGTAAAACATGCATTGAACAGTACATATTGGTATCCAAAGGACACTGATAAAGTGTTGCAGTGGCAGTGCTGCGTGCTGCACAGAACTGATTACTGTCTGCATGTTCACAAGCATAGTTTGAAGGACTTAGAGAGTGGTTTTATTAAGGTATTTCATACATTGTTGCAGTTATACTGCACCTTCATCTCCACCATATGGTCAATAACATTGGCTCTAATAGAGTACCGTTTTCAACATTTACTGGAGATAGGTATACTAACGTTGCAGCCAAGGCTGGTATACCAACCCTCGAAGGGCAGAATGAAAATGTAAATTACTACAGGTTTGCATGCTTACATGGTAATCATCCATGTAATCGCGGCGATTGCGCTGTAAAATAAGCCTTTCAAGTTAGAATTTGCTCCAGTGAAGAAATTTGTAGTTATAATGACAACTTAAAGCATTAGAGACAATGGTTAAATGGAAAAATGTAACCACCAAATGATAAAATAGAAAATTTGGAGCCTTGAAACAAGAGGTCATGGGTAAAAACACGAGATTTAGTAACAAGAGGGACCTTAACCACCCCACCTGCAATAAGATTGACACGGGGGCTAAAGCAGCCTAGCCTCACAATTTATTAGGCTCAAAGGACCGTAAAAGCTCAACCAACTGGCCCATAAAAGCCACCTTATAACCTCAGCATGTGTGGAACGGTATGTACCTCCACATAGAAGAGCAAATGGGTCTAGTCCTTAAAGGAAAGGAAGTAAGCTATTGCTAGAATAAGCTGATTATTCAAGTTTCTATTTTCCTTATTTTCTAGTTAGTATTTTATTTATTATTAAGATTCATGGTCCGTGTGATCATAAAGTACCAAAATCATTAATTAGAAAGTCAAAGCCTGATTTTGTCACTTTTCTTTAAACCATTTTTTGGGGTGTCAAAACTTGCCCACTTGGCTTGAATATGGTGTCATTAGAAAGGTTACTTGGATACCCTTCCACAAGCCAAAGATCTTTCGAATCTGATCCAATTTGCAAAAGTTATGACTCAAATAATGATATGATATCAGTTTGTGACAGAATTATCTATTTTGAAGTTTTATTTTAATTACGAGTCTCTTTTAGTAGTTTCTATTACAATAGTGAATGCCTAAAGACTAACCGGTCGAGAAGCTTATTCAGGAGATGTTTTTTATTTTCATGCACACCATTTGCAAAGAGCCACTAAATCAAGTTCTCTTTTAGGTGAAGGTAAGTATGACCGCTTTCTTTTCCAACAGTTGAGACTCAATCGGGAGACATTTTAGCTTATATTCCTACTAACTGACAAAGTCATTCATGTTTTTTCTCTACTTCGTTTTTTGGTATAACTTCACTTTATTGATGGATTATGGAGTAAATGTTTCCTTGCACATGCATTTATGTATGGAGTACTTCAACATGTTACATAAGATGATGACAGAAGACCCTTAAGTAACTCTGTAGGAAATCAAGCATATGATAAAGATCATATATGGGAGATCTGAGTATTCAGTTCTAATAGAACTGGAACCGAGCTGAGACTAGGCATCTCACTTATTTGTTGACATGTGTAGGGGCTACTACATGATAGGGTGATGATATCTCGATCCCTGAAGTAGCTCTCAGGCAACAATAAATCCTAAACCTACAGAAGCTGATGATTTCTTTGGATAGCAGGAAATGGATGGTGAAGATTCAATCTCTGATGTAGGTACAGCTACCACAACCAATCCCTAGACAAACTTAGGGTGTTGTATGTGGTAGGCAACCAACTCCTAGAGCTTCTAGGACTAAGGTTACATGCACGCTGTTAGATCATAATAGAGCTGAAACACATTATGTTTTAGGAATAACAATATTAAAAGGTTTAGGAGAAGGTTCTGGATTTTGTAGGCCGATTGGTCCTCAAGTATTCGTCAAGTGGCTTGCTCTTATCGATGATTATGTAGAGTGGTATGACATGATAGATGAGCTGAGAATTTGATTCATGAAGATAAAAATCAGAAACATGCTAGAATATGGTAGAGAAGCATGGGAGATTATCTTTATAGATTGGGACATCTGCCTATTGTTTATTGGAAGGAGATGAAATTGAAGCTTAAGGATAAGGATTGGCCTCCAGATTACCTGAAAAAATCTATATGATTAATTAGTTACTCTTTGGCATGGAAGCATATCAGTGGTGGAATATATGGAGAAATTTGAAGAACTGATAATTATCTGTTAGGGTTTTGAAGATGAGTTAAAGATATAATCCCATTCAAGATGACTTTGTAGCATAGATGAGGCACTCCAGATGGCCTGAAGATAGAGTGGTAATTGAGGTCCCTAGGTTGACACTTGGGCTTCCAAGCCAGTAAGAGATGGAACATCCAGTTAGGACAACATCTCCTCCTGCACCTATTATGTGGCCAAGTGGTTCCAAGCCAATGCAAAGGGTAAGGGTGTTGCAAGGGAGACTTCACGGTTCAATGTCAGCGACAAATTGTGTGCTTTAAGTATCAGGAAAGAGGCCATTACACAGCCCAGTGACCCAAAAAAAAAATCACTGCAGCATGGAAGAAGGTCAAGAGGAAGCACTTGATCATGGCGATGGTAATACGACTGATGAGGACCTAACTAACTGACTATCAATAGTGAGAGTAGTATGAAGTTCTATGAACGTGATTTACAAGGATCATCAATAGGTTACAGTTATAAGTAGAGAAGCAGCCATAGCCTTAAAGGTGGAAAGGGTTAATGACACCTCCCTTCATATTACTACAAGATGTTTGGTAACCATAGAGATTTGGGACCTACAAAGATTCAATCTGGTATGATGTGATTCCCATAAAGTTCCACACATCCTGCTGGGAAACCATGATGTATGACAATGATGTGAAAAACAATGGAAGGGGGAACAAATATTCCTTCCTCAAAATGGAAAGAAAGTCAATCTCAAACCATGGAGATTGAAGTTATCAGAACATTGCAGAAGAAGACGAAGCAGGATGGGGTTAATTCAAAGGTCTTTAGCATGCTTACTATAAGATGTATTGTAGTTAGATCTGCAAAGGAAGAAATTATATCTACTAATGGGATACATAAGGAAAACGGAGATGGTGAGTCATTTGATCATCTGTTAATACTATGCTTAATAGAAAAATAGTGAGATATTCAAGTTTTCTTGCTAGTCCGAGTGATGCTTGATAGCCTTTGATTGAATATAAGGTCCAAATGTACCAAATGAAATACCAAGTGTTTACGGTTCTTTGCTTGGATTTATTTCATGTTTCTTGATCTTCAAAACCTCCATTAAATCCTAGCCCTAAATCCTTGAAACCAAACACTAAACTCCCACAAACCAAATGATGCATAATTGGGAATAGCCCATACTCAAATTCAATGGGCTTAGGCATGGCTATTTGGGGTTAATATTTTTGTATGGCAATAATTTTAAATTTGTTAGTTTTACAATAAACTAGATTAGTTTATCGTCAGCCAGTTTAAAGGTCTTTATTTATTTCCAAATAGAATACGTTTATTTATTTTTAGGAAAGTAAAAGATCTATTTCTGTCATTTTTCTTTAGGCCTTATTTTGGGAGGTCAAAACTTACCGTTTGGGTTGATTTTGGTGTCATTTGAAAGGTTTATTCAGTTATCTTTCCAACGATTCCAGGATTTTGAGAATCCAATGTCATTTGAGGAAGTTATAGCCAAAATACTGGCATGGTAACTTCGTGATGAGAATTACTATTTTAAAGTTTTAATTTTTTAGGAAGTCTAACTAGAGTGGGATTTGAAAGTCTGGGATGTAAAAACTTTGAAACTCAGGATTTGTTATTGATTATTGATAATAAATGAAATTTCAAGGTCTACTGCTGCTTTCTTCTCTGCTGTAACTCCAGAATTTTGAAGATGGTGATGCTTTCAAACTTAGGTCAAGGTGTGACTCCTAGGTTCAACTAGTGTGACTAATATATCTTCTTCTATTTCTTTTCTTTTTTTCTTTTTACAGCAGAATTCTCTATTAAAGCACTAAATCGGAGCCTTTTGGTCCTACACCAAAACCCTACTCTACAGGGCCCATGACCTGTAGGTTTTAAATACATTTGGATTTTAATATGCATCAAAATAATGCCCCATAAAAACAGTTGAGGCTAAAAAGCCACTTGAGTTGCCTAAAAGCAAAAATTGTAGCTCTAGCCTGCTAGAGTTTGAAAGACATCTCATTTCTTGTAGTGGTATTGGCAGAGCATGGATTTCAAAACATATCTATATGGTTGAGATGTTTTCACGTTAACCTGTTGCTTGACTAAAATAGTTATGTGTATTGGTGACTTCTGAAACAAAGGACAAACCTATTTTCAATGTGCAGCTAGATATTTATTCCCACAGAAAAGTATTTTATTAGAAATTGATGAATTTATAATTTTATAACAAAAAAATAAAAAATAAAATTTCAACCGCATTGTAATCGCAAAATGAAAAACATGCAACAGTCTGCATATCATAAAGTTCAAAAATTTGACTAGTTGTTGGTGTTTTTTTTTTTTGCTGAATTGACTAGTTGTTCAAAAACTTGACTCAGCTATAAACCCAAAACGTTGGTCTAATAACTCCAGAAATTCTTGAAACCAGCATAATTTTTAGTACTGGATCAAAAACAAGGCCAACTGAAGGCGGTCTAAGTATATTTCAACACAACTGAATATTAGAAGTCTAAACCAACAAGAAAAAAAAAAAGATTTATAAGGAAAAAAAAAGAGAATAAAGCCAATGAGATATTGTACCCTTCTATATTTTTCCCTATAGCGCTCCCTGTCTCGGTGTCGTCGATCATGACCTCTATCTCTCCTCCTTTGTTCACCTTCCTCTCTTGCTCGTTGAGCTTCCTGCATAAATAGTCATTCAAGTCACTAAAAAAATTCTTCCCCATAGATCAAAGCCCAATATCTCAAATTACGAAGTACGGCTGCAACTTAGGCCAGCCCAACCTGAACCTGACTGACCCAACCAAACCTTTAGGTTGGTTGAGCTGGCTAGCATTTACCAATCTCAAGTGGCCAAGCGAGGAAAATACAACCAGACCCAAGAGTATGCTGGGCTAGGCTTCAAGCCCTCAGGAAACCTGAGCCCAATAATGAATATTATGTGTTAACTAACATGTATTTGTGAATAAAAAAAATAACAAAAGCATTTGGTTTATTGGTCACTACATTGTTCAGTTTCTGTGTGTGTAGAAAGATGTGATTTCAAGTCCCATGGTGCTCAGTTTGATTGCTTCTAGCTTTATATAATGTTGCAATGCATATAAATTAGACTCAGGTTGGGCAGTGTTTGAACACCTCTGATTGATTCTAGGGTTGGGTCAGATTACAGGTTAACTGTTAAGTTCTTCGGTCTGGTCCCAACCCAAATGAACCACCTGAGTACACTTCCCCGGTATAACACTGGTCAGTTGAGCTACAGGATCAAACCACAAGATATATGAGCAATTAAAATTACAATCACCTCTTCTTCACGAGCTTGCCTCACTTTCTCGGCTTCATCAAAGGCCTCTTTTTCAGCCTGAAATTTCAAACGCAATAAAATTAAGAAATTTAGCATCTGTAACAAATTCAAACTTTGCAGTACAGATTTTTTAAGTTTAAGTTATACTTAGAAATAGAGATTGAAGGGGCTGACCTCCTTATTCTTGGCCCATATATCCTCCACAACTTGTTTTGCATACTCTGGGTCATCACAGATCAGAATGTTGTCGTAAACCGAACCGGCCTTCACCTGTATTGCACTGAATTATCAGACTCTACTCACTGTAAATACAGATAAATATTTCTCAACGCTAAAGAACAAGTTGATCAACTAGGATGGAGTTGGGCAGAGTGCACTCATTTTGACCAGGATTCGAATATCCAACCAAACTCCCATTTCTATAAAACTCAGGTGAGGTAGGCAAACTTTTCTAAAGAGAAGTCTTGTATCTAAGTATTAACAAAAAATAGTCCCTAAGCACAAAATCTTGGTGCAAGTCACATGAATAGTACTTAGTTCCTTGAATTTGTATGGAAATTTCCATCGTCCAAAGGAATAAAGAAAAATCAAATGCTTGAAATCATTCACCTGTACTGATTTTGTAAAAGTAGGTATCTTAGGTGTCATTAAATGATGGACCCGGATTGATGAGGACATGGAAGCAAGGTGGGGCCCACACATGGCCTGTGGGGTCTACACATGAAAACACACAAGAAGGCACATGGAGACACATGATGGGGTCTTTTAGAGTTATTTTATTGTTTTATGTAATACTTTATGAGTTAATAGAGTTTAGGACACGGGAATAATTTTAATTTTTATTATTGGGTATTTGTGTAATAATATTTTAGTAATTTTAGAGAGTCAACAAGTTAAAGTGGGGCCCTCTAAGAGTACTGGACAAATTTTGGCACTTTGTTTTAGAAAGTAAAGTTTTTAGTAGTTTTGACTTTAGGAAAGTCTTAGATAGCAAGTAAGCTATAGTAGTTGAGGAGTTTTTAAGTTGGTTTCTTACTATTTTCATGGGTTTGTGAGCCTATACATGGGTTGCATGTTTTTGTATTTGGTATGATGGAATTAATAAAAATTTTGGTTGGTTTCTAACTCTCCCTAAGTAGAACTCTGTCTCTTCTTCAAGCTTGAAAAGTCTTCAAGTCCTTGGTACCTTAGGCTTTGCTTGGTTGGTGATTTCCAAGTTATGAGTTGGTGATTTCTCACAGGTACATCTATCATCTTCTTCTCTTTTCTTTTTCTTTTTCTTTACCATTTTCTATTTTTCTAGTTTTTTGAATTAAAAGTGTGCAGCCTGAGTTTTTATATAATTTCAAATAACTAGAAATCTCGGAATAACCTGGAATTTGGTAATACATACTCCTCATATACGTTAGAATCACCATGTCAAATTTCACAATTTTCTGACGCAGGACCAAGGGTACTTTGGTAGTTTTAGGTTTCTGCCGAGAAATTACAGAGTTACCCTTTTGAGTTTCTTTGTTTTCTTTTTTCCGTCTTTTCTTGTTTCAATTCTTTCAATCCTCTCTAATCAAGTTTCTTCTTCTATTTTCATTAAATCTTGAGTACTTAAAGTTCAATTTTTGGTTCTTTAGCGTTATTCTTGTTTCCGCTACATATCTTGGGTTTGATTGAGATTCTTGACTATCATTCTACATCAACTTTGGTATTATCTCCATTGTGCTCCATCACTGATCCTCTGCATGCTACCCACATGTCCACGTATATGTACCTATCGGTGCTTAAAGATGTCTATGTACTCAAAATCTAATGTCCTTTTCTACTAAACTGGAGAGCTTTCATTGATTTGGTCAAGATGCGATAAGAAAGTGAAAAATTAAATTTTCTAGCAGACTTCTGAGTACTTGAATATTAGTAATGTGTCTGATCCTGTAATTGGGTGGTTGCCAGCATGGTTCAAAATATCGCACGATACGGGGCGTATCGCGCGATACGTATCGGTATCGCAGGTCTGCGATACGAAAC
>JAOXJP010166501.1:0-12771 GCA_025762735.1 Platanus orientalis
ATTTTATTTCGTCACCCCCTTGAAGTAGAGAAATTTGGACAAATTTCGCTGAAATTTTGAATCATGGCTTGGAGCCGCAAGGTGTCCTTGCTACAAACCATGAGCATCAAGGTGATTGGGTTCGTGATGTAGGATATCAAGGAAGTAAGATTCCTACAATAGTTAAAGGTGAACAAAAGCCTAAAGATTGATTATTAAAGAATGCAGAAAATTGAAAGAAATAATTCAAGAAATCAATTCTTTAAAGAAAGCGTGTAAAATTCCAAGAAACTAATGCAAGAATGTTATGGTTATCAATTAGGAGTAGAAGTTTTAAGAAATTAAAGAAAGATTAAAGAAAAATGAAAGAGGGCTGAAATCCCCAAATTTGAAACCCTAGAAAGTAGTGTACACCATGGGACACCTAGCCACTCCCTCTAGTTTATATAGAGAAGTGGTTTTATGAAATAAAACTTAGAAGAAAAGTGGGCTATGATGGTATGGTTAAGTAGGATGGGTTTCTTGATTAGGGTTCTTGAAAGATTTGGGAAAAACTTCAAGAAAGGGTTTTCTAGGGTTGGGAAATTGAGGTAAGTTACATTGATGGGTTTAGATGGGTATGGAGGGTTTATGATGAAAAAGAATTGATTTTGGTTGAAAATAATGAAAGTAATTAAAGTTGATTGGTTGTTGGAAAATTTCTAGATCTCAGGTAACTTAATAAAAGAAGAGAGAAAACAATTAGAGAAGATGGGAAAATAGATGAAGGATGTGAAATAACACTGATTGATGTAAATAGAGATGAAGAAGGAGATTAGAAGAGTGAAAAATAACTTTTCTGCAGAAAAATTGAATAAGAACAAGAAAGAGGGATATGAGAAAACGTAGGAGAGAATAGAGAAGACAAGAGAGAAAAAGATAGAAAGAATAAGAGAGAGAGGGAAAAATTTACCTTCACCTGAGGGTTTGGAAAGGCGCCAAGCTCCACGAGCCGCAAAAATTCTATTTCTTTCCAATCAATAACTCATCGTACAAGATGTCTTAAGACCTATTTATAATTTTTTTTTTAAAACTGGACCAAACTATCCCTTTGTATGGCCAACACTACAAAATCTGAA
The DNA here is from genome assembly GCA_025762735.1 of Platanus orientalis. Classification (NCBI taxonomy): domain Eukaryota; kingdom Viridiplantae; phylum Streptophyta; class Magnoliopsida; order Proteales; family Platanaceae; genus Platanus; species Platanus orientalis. The sequence continues at coordinate 1,098 of JAOXJP010166501.1, forward strand.
AAAAAATCTCTTAAAACAGTCCTAAACTCTCGTAATTTACTTCTAACCCCTTACCCTTGGCTCGCATGGCCTTATTGCATAAATTCCCATGCAAAATAAACAAAAACACACTCCCAGAACATGAAAATTAAATTAAACTTATTTAGGATAGCAAACTATCTTTTTGAAGACTCCTTGGGATCTTGGCTTAGGCTTCCAAATAGGATGGTGCTTCTCTAGCCAATGGAGGGTTGCTGCATCAGTTCGAGAGACTGAAAGAGGATTATGAGACGTGCCTAGATTTTGGGGATATGCTTTTGTACTGAGCGATCGGTCTAGGAGCTTAAGTGACTTGATAGTGGAGAATGGGTATCTTTTCATGTGTATTCGACTTTGTATTCTTCTCGCCTTGGTGTGCGATTTCCTGGTCTGGGTGTTGTATGTAGGAGGTATTGTTGAACACTTTGGCAGAGACAAGACCATTGCTCTAGTTAATGATCGATTTCATTGGCGAAGTCTTAAAAAGGATGTGGTTAGGATAGTGGATCAATGTCGTACTTGTCAACTGACAAAGCAGAGGAAACAAAATGCTGATTTGTATTTTGCCTTTGCTAGTTCCTCATGCTCCATGGTAAGACATGAGCATGGATTTCGTGCTTAGTTTACCTAGGACCCTTAGAAAGCATGATTCCATCTTTATAGTGGTGGACCGTTTCTCCAAAATGTCCCACTTCATTCTGTACTCGAAAACCTTAGATGCTTCCAGGATTGCTAGGTTGTTTTTTGATGAGATTGTTAAGTTGCATGGGGTGCCCAAGTCCATTGTGTCTGATAGAGCTGTTAAATTTGTTAGCTATGTTTGGAAGACACTGTGGCACATGTTGGGCACGAAACTCTAATTCTTGATAGTCTACCACCCTTAGATTGACGGCAGACTGAAGTGGTGAATAAGAGTTTAGGTAGTCTTTTGCTATGTCTTATGGGTGATCACCTCAGGTCGTGAGATTTAGTTTTGTCTAACTGATTTTGCATGCAATGGTTCAGTCAATAGGACCTCAGGTATGAGTCCATTTGAGATTGCCACTAATTATAAGCGTAGGGCCCCTATAGACCTTATCTCCATGTCAGCAGTACATAGGCCATCTGAGTCCGCATCTTCATTTGCACAACATATGCATTCTTTGCATGAAGAGATAAAGAGGAGGATTACCCTTAATAATGAGAGGTATAACCGGTTGGCGGATTCTCATTGCATCTAGCGAGAGTTTCAGGAGGGAGATTTTGTGATGGTCTTGACTTTGGCCTAAGTGATTCTAGCTCAGAGTAGCAAAGAAACTACATGCTCGTAGTTTTGGACCCTATAAAGTTCTTAAGCGAGTTGGACCTAATGCATATGTGATTGACCTTCCCTTAGGGATCAACTTAACATTCAATTTTGAGGATCTTGTCCCTTTTCACAGCCCATCCTCTCCCCTTCTTGACCTCTTGTCAGACCAGCAAACTCCACTCACCCAACTACCTTAGCTTACACCTCTACATCCACCATTGATACATTAAAAGAGGTGATAGAAGATACCCTGGATGAACAAACGGTTTCCACAAGGCAAGGTGGCTACTAGAAGTACATTGTTTAGTGGAGAGACAGACTTGAGATGAACAACACGTGGTTGACACATGAGGATCTACAGATACTGGATTTGGATCTACTCGGGAGGTACCACAGCTTTGTTTCGCCAGAGGCGAATTCTTCTCAGCTGAGGGGAATTGATGAGGACATTAGAGTACTTCATCCGGTATACCAACGGCCTAGGAGGATCCAACCCAAATGCATATGGTTCGAGAAGCTTGGGAGCTGCGTGGGGCCTACACATCAGCCCATGTGGTGCCCACTTGATGACACATTGATAGGGCTGCATAGCTAGGACCTTTTGGATTATATTTATGTTTTATTTTGAATTTTTTTATGTTATTTGTTATGGTGCTACATGGCTGTATTTTATTTTAAATGGGTGGGAAATGATGGACATTAAAGTTTTTGATTTTAGGCATTAAGGTAAAGTGCCCCTAGGGATGTCGATATATGGGTAGCCCTACTCATTCTTTAAATTTTCAATGAAGAATTTTGAGAGCTTTTGAAAGTGGTGGCTGCTACTACCTTTGATCTAGAGATTGGTGATCTTGGGCTTTCCTAAGATTGGTGTAAGCTTGGTGAGAGGCCAAGGGCCAAGGATATCAACTATTCTTTGATTCCGGTAAGTATCTCTTGATCTTTCTTTTTCTATGCTGTTTTGATGGGTTTATGGATGTGGAAGGTTGAATACATTGCTAGATTTTTTCAATCTGTTGATCTAATAATGCATCCTTAAGCTCCTTATCCCATTACCTTCGCCATTCCAAGGAGTTCTTACTGAGATCAGCCCATACACTCCCGGATCTGGTACCATTAATGTGGGTCATCAGATCTGAATTTTCTGAGGGTTCTTCTTGCCATAGCCGACTATTACTTGTATCCTCACACCTGCAGAGAATTTTCTGCACTATAACAGTCCCACGTTATCGCTTCAAACCCTATGATTTGATTCTCCTTTTTTTTTTTTCATTTTATTCGTTGGCTGATTAAAAAGGGAATTATACTAATTTTGTTGCGATCTGAATTTTATTTCTGTGACCCATTTCAAATTCTACAGAGGCTGTATATTTTTCTATTGGGTTAAAATTTTGCACTTAGATATTGATAATTAAATGTAAGCTGAAACTTGATCTTGAGGCTAGTTTTGCATGTGCATAAGTCTGAGTTTACTTAAGTATTTTATGGAACCCAATCCTACGATTGTGTTGACTGCTGGACCTAGAACTAATTTCCCACTTCGAAACTTAAAATGAGTGTGTGGAACAGGATTCATGTAGCCGACCCCAAATAGTTGGGATAAGGCTGTTTGTTGTTGTTGTTGTTGTTGTTGAAACTTAAAATGAGTGTGAGTAATGAGTATGAAATCTGGCTTATTCCTTTTACTATTTTGTGTAATTTCCTCTTACTCTTCACATTACATCTTGTTTGCATGCATCTAGCATCAGTGGGAGGGCCTTCTTTTATAGCCCACAGTCAGCTCTCAATTTCCCTTACAATTCAAATTCAAAAAAAAAAAGAACTTTCTAATTTTTAGAAACATTTGACTTCTAACAAGATAACAGAAACTCTCTAAGGGCAAATATTCTTCAACTAGACGATGATGTCTCACTGGAAGATTGGGCTTGTTGAGCACAAATCCTTCGATTTAAAGACGGAGATTGTGGGCAGGTCAGAAGTGCTTTCGATTACTGAATGTGGACGAGGTTTCACGAATAAGTCTTTTTTCAAACATAAATCGTTACAGTGGCTCCTTGAGAACCTGAAACTTGCAGCCATATTACCAGCGGTGGATAAGTTGGCAAGAACTCATGACAAGGGGGATAAAGTGCTGGTTGTGCAAAGAAGAGAGAATACTTGGGGAAGGTTTGTGGAGGTTGTTGCTCATCCTTGAAGTGGCAGAGGAAGATAGGTTATAATCCCGGAGGAGACAAATGGTTCAGGTTGGGAGAAGCTGGTGTATGCATTGGAATCGAATTTCTTGGACCTCAGAAAACCGAAGTTTCGCAATGGGTTTGAGAAGCAAAGTGATGCCTTTCTAACGCTACCAAACCATGGTCGTCATGTTTTGAGGCCTATAGGAAAACACAGAGGTCCAAGAATGTTGAGTTTGGACATTGGCCATTTGCAGCGACTGAGTGGATGAATGCTTCACCTAGATAGAAATCGCAGGTTTGGTGCAATTAGCTTTGCTAAAGCATGAAAAATGCAGGATTTATCCCCTCGAAAGGAGTAGGGGAGCAATATTTGGGGAGTCATGGGCTGAAACTTGTTGGCTTGATGCCCATGGCAGCCAAAAGGTTGCTCCAGGAAGGGTGGTTTTTCATCGATGGACACCATGGTTGGGTACGGTGGCAGACAACAATCTTGTACGATCTCGGTGGATTCGTGTGAGAGGATGTACGGTGGCAGACAACACTTGACAAATACCGAGAAGTATAAAAATTTCAGATGGTGAAGCAGAATATTCTCTGATCATCGTTGTGGAGGATGATCTCGATTGTTGTCTCGAGTGGGAGCTAGGATATCCTTTGCTAGATGATGCTAGCATGGATCCAAGTATCTCAAGGGCGAAACCAACCACTCTTCCGGTTTCTGGTTTTCAAAAACTAGATAGTGGTTTCTAGCAAGACAAGGTTTCAAATTTTGAATATGGTATGGAAGGGGCTTGCATACAAGAAAAAGACTTGGTTCCAAATTGTCGAGTCTGCCTTAGAGGTGAGAGATATTGAAACAAAATCTATAGGGGCATTAACGTCTTTCCATGGGGATAATAGTTAATTGGGGAAGTATTGTGGAAGGGACAGTTTTAGCCTGGTTTCGGTGGTAGAAAGAACGTTAGGGAATGTGGGCCTAGGGTTAATATCGTCTTTTGGGAGATTAGGAAGATCAAATTTTTGCATACCAAGAATGCCCTCCTCTCAATCCAGTCTACTGTGGGGTTTAATGGAAAATTGTAAAGGCTATGTTCTAGTTGATAAGGAGACCCATGGGCCTAGACTCAGAACTAAGGAATGGGTTCTAACCCACCCATTTCGGGAGGGGCTTAAATCAAAGTGAACCAGTGAAACATCCTCACTCTCTACCAACAGATGTTTCATTCTTAGATAAGGGGTTAAAGTCTTGGGGATGCTGCGAAGGATCATGGGAGATTGGAGAATCTTCAGCGGGAAAAGTAGATAACTTGGATGTTGCTTGGAGCCAAGGTGGTGAGCTAGCCGACCAAGATGAAGATGGTGGAGAGATGAATTTGATCGAAGCTTTGGACGGAGCAAATTCTGTGGGTTCTCTTGCAAGACAGGTTCAACAAATGGAAGGGGCATTGGTTCTGGTGGAGAATGCCAAGCACATCCCTATTCAAAGCTTTTCTCCATCCATTGGGGAAGGGGTCAAGGCTTACCGCTCTCAAGATCAGGTGCTAGGTTTGGTGCAAAGGGAAGGAGGAACATCAGTTCCCTAATGCGTGAATGTCTGAACCTTGGGTCTCTAATCTTCTGGGCTCTTGTTCTTTCCTCATGTTGATATCTGTTCTCTCTTGGAACATGAGGGGCTTAAGTTTCCAAGATAAAAAAACAATGGTCAAAGAAGTGCTTTGGAAGAGCAAGGCTGAAGTGGTTTTGCTGTAGGAGACCAAGTTGGGAAGTTTTGATCGTTCTATTCTTTGCCAAGTTTGCCCCTTTTCCACGGCTGATGGGTTTTGTCTTTCCTTGAAAGGGGCTTTTGAGGGTATCTGGGGTTATTTGGGACGCCAACAAAGTAGAAATAAATGATTCTTTTATGGGATCTTTTTCTGTTTCGGTTAAAAGGGAAAGTTAAAGAGTCAAACTGTCTCTGGCTTATCATAGCAGTGTATGGCCCTTGTGAAGGGAGTCTTTTCCAAAGCTTCTTTGAGGAGTTGGTGCGAATTAGGGAGTTGTGGGATTGGTCTATGGTGTATTGGAGGGGATTTTAATGAAGTTTGGGAGCCGAGTGATAGAAATGAAGGGATGTGAAGATCTAGAAGTATGAACCTTTTTGCGACTTTGTTGACAGGTATGCCCTCAAGGAAATGCCAATCACTGGGCCTAGATTTACGTGGTGAAGCATGCAGCAGAATCCTTTGTTAAGTAAACTAGACATGTTTTTTCTTTCCTTAGAATGGGAGTCTATGTTTTCTTTTGCCAAAGGGGAGTCTATGCCGAGACCCACCTCGGATCATTTCCCTATTCTCCTAAATGGTAAGATGCAGAGCTTGGAGCCTAGGCCGTTCAAGTTTAAAAATATGTGGTTGAAGTACCCTGATTTTGTGGATCTGGTTAAGGGCTGGTGGGACCAACTTCAAGCTTCAAGAAAACCGGGTCAACAATTGCGCATTAAGCTTAAGAAGCTTAGGGAAATCCTGAGAACCTGAAATAAATCTACCTTTGGGATTGTGGAAGAAAGGAAAAGGGGCATGTTGGATGAAATTAGCTGTTGGGATGGTTTGGAGATTTAGAAGGGCCTGACCAGAGAGGAGCACACTTGTAGAGATGTGGTTAAGCAGGATTACAAGAAGGTGGTTGTGATGGAGGAAATCAAATGGAAACAAAAGGCTAAAGTCCAATGGCTAAAAAAGGGGGACAAAGATACTAAAATTTTCCTCCGGATGGCTACTTGTAGTAGAAATGTAAATCTCATATCTAAGCCGATGATTAATAATGAGTGGGTGGAAGATTGGGAGATAATTAAAGCTCACGTGGTTCATCACTTTATGGACTTATACATGATCTTGGGTATCCAAGGCCGAAGCTTGATGATTTGGACTTTAAAATGCTTTCGGAGGAGCAAAGATCCTAGTTGAAGAGGCTTATCACGGAGGAGGAAGTGAAAAACACTATTTAGAGCATTGAGGATGACAAATCCCTTAGGCTTGATGGATTTTCTATGGCATTCTTTAAAGCTTGTTGGGAGGTGATTAAGGAAGATGTGATGAAATCGGTGGATTACTTCTATAATAAAGGATTTTTAGACAAAGGAAGCAATGCTACTTTCATTTCTCTCATTCCAAAAAAGAAGGGTGGCTACAATTAATGATTTTAGACCTATTAGTTTGGTTGGTAGTGTTTATAAAATAATTTCTAAACTCTAGCTGGCCCTATGAAAAGGGTCTTGGATTCTATCATCTCTTCAAACCAGAGTGCATTTGTAGGCGGTAGACAAAGCGTGGATGGGGTTTTGGTGGCTAATGAATGTATTGATGTTGTTTTAAAGAATAAGGAATTGGATGTGTTGTGCAAATTGGATATGGAAAAAGCCTATGATCGAGTGAATTAGGACTTCCTTTGATCATATGCTTCAAAAAATGGGTTTTAGACTAAAGTGGCGGTTGTGGATATCCAGATGTTATGACTCTGCTTCCTTCTCAATTCTCTTAAATGGTGCCTTAGTGGACTACTTTCATAGCCCTAGGGGTCTTTGGCAAGGGGATCCCCTCTACCCTTTCTTGTTTTTAGTAGTGGCGGAGGCATTTGGGGCCCTATTATCTAAAGCATTTCAAGGAGGTTTGCTTCAGGGTGTGGCGGTTGGAGATAATGAGTTGATGCGGATGACACCTTAGTTATGTGTAAGAATTCAGTAAAGCAAGTGGCTCTTCTTAGGTGTGTGATTTGGTGTTTTGAGGCGGCCTCCGGATTGAAAATAAATCTAGCCAAGAGTTGTATGTTTGGTGTGGGTGAGGTCCTAGATCTCTCGAATTGTGCTGAAGTGTAAGGATGTAGACAAAACTTTCTTCTTACTACCTATTTGGGTTTGCCATTGGGGGCGACTTACAAAAATAAGATTGTTTGGAATCCAGTGGTTAACAGAATTCATAGAAGGCTTATAAGATGAAAGAGGATGTATTTGTTAAAAGGGGGCAAGATGACTCTAATTAAATTTGTCCTAGCTAGCCTCCATACTCATTTTCTGTCTCTTTTTGTTATCCCATTCTTTGTAGCTGATGAGATTGAGCAATGTCAAAGAAGGTTTCTTTGGAGTAGAGGACCTAGAGGTAAGGATAGCTCAGGCCTTAATTTAGGTGCGTGTAAACCTAAGTAAATTGGTGGCATTGGAATAAGGAGGGTTAGGGAGGTTAATAAGGCCTTGCTCTCAAAATGGCTTTGGAGGTTTAGGTCTAAAGGAGGAAGTCTGTGGAGGCAAGTGATTGTGGGCAAATATGGCTTGGCTAATTGTTGGGAATCTAAAATCCCCAAAAATCCTTATGGGGTGAGTTGTTGGCGAGGAATCATGAACCATCTTGATTTGTTCAAAAGGGCCATTAGTATGGAAGTGGGCTCGAGATCTAGCATCTCCTTTTGGAAGGGTCCATGGTGTTCTTCGAGGCCTTTATTTATGGAGGTTTCTCATAGAACGAAACAAAGAGGGGAAGGTGACTGATTTCTGGAATAGAGAAGGAGAGGGGGAGTGGGTGGAACATTGATTTAAGAAGACATCTTAATGATTGGGAGATGGAACAAATGGAAAGGTGTCTTGGGTTTGTGGACAATTACAGCCTAAGAAATGATGTGGAAGATTCTCGATGTGGACCCTTAACAAAAATGGGATCTTTTCTGTCACATCTTGCATGAATCTTTTTCTGGATGATGACAAGGGTGAAACTTCGGTTATGGAGCCTTAGAGTTCCATCAAAGGTGGTATTTTTTATGTGGGTTGTTTGTTAGAATAGGTTGCCAACTGTGGATAACCTTCAAAAGAGAGGGATGTATCTGCCCAATATATGTCCTTTATGTTATCGGGATGTCAAATCAGTGGATCATATTTTCCTTCATTGCTCTTATGCGTCTGAGGTTTGGGGTGAAATTATGATGGAAGCTGGGATTGATTGGGTGTTCCCTCGATGCCTTTGGGATTCTTTCTTAAGTTGGAAGGTTAGGAAGCTCTCCCCGAGAAGTAAAGTGTTGTGGAGTTTGGTGTTCCCTTCTATGTGCTGGATTATTTGGTTGGACCGTAATCAAACAATCTTTGAAAATCATGCTGAGCCGGCCTACAATATTTTTAGGAAAGCAAAAGATCTATTGTTTTTTTGGGCAACCTTGTGTAACGAGATGGGGGGGTCTTTCCGTTGCAGAGATAAAGAGAGGGTGGGGAAATATTTTTGCTAATTCTGACTTTTTGTAGTTTCTTGGCTGTTTGGCCTTTTGGGGATTATCCCCTACTGAATAAAATTCTCTTATAAAAAAAAAGAAAAAAAAGAAAAAAAAAAGAAACTCACTAAAATTCCAAAAATAAATATTTGCAATTAAGGACCTCAGACCTAAATAATAATGTAGCAACCTTTAATACTAACTAAAGACACAAATTACAAAACAAATAAAAGGCACATGCTGCCCAAAATTGGTCCACATGACCACACATAAAGATAACACAAAGTTGTGCTCCAAACAACTCTAGATGTGGCCTATAATCCTTCTCCAAGCCTCTACTAGAGGACCTCTCCTCGTACGTTGGTATGTTGGTAAGTCCTTTGTGAGGTCCTCATCAACTTTCCCTTTGGGAAGATCTACTATCACTATGTCCCATGAGCCATTTTTCTCTTAGGCCCACATCTCTTCTTCCATTGTATCTTTCCACTTTGGTTGAGATAAAGCTTTAGAGACATTGTGAGGAGTAGTGATAGAAGGCAAACTAATGGAAAACGAACGGAATGAAAGAGATAAGGCATTACAAGACAAATAGTTAGATATTGGATGCTTAGCTAATGAACAAACAGTAACAACAATAAGGAGGTTGGTTTCATCTAACCAAATTGGAAGGAGGAAGGAAAGATTTATCTAGAGCTGAAGAAATTTCATGGTGAGTGTGGGCATCGCGGAAAAGGACCGCGACCCACTTCGGGGGTTTTGGAGTCGCCACCAACTCGGGTTTTTACAGACGGGGTTGGACGCCTGCCTCCTTTCAGGGGAATAGAGGATTCGGGTTTTTTTAGGGCCCGGGCTAGGCATTCGGGCCTAGGGTTGACTCTCTAACTAGTCTGGTTTTCCAAGGATCCGGATAAGCTGTTTGGTTGCAATTGGGGAAGGTGTTAAGCACTCCAATCACCCACCTTTTTAGGGTGGCTCCTCTATGACCTAACCATTTATTTTATTTTCATTAAGCAGTGAATAAAAATAGAAGAATTTTAAGAAGGTTTTTGTCAGTATGCCTGATTTCCAGGTCATACGCCTGATCTCTCACAGAGTGAGAGTTCAGGCGTACAGGCTCAATTGGGTCCCACTTGATCCTTGCTGTTAATTACAGATTCTGGAATTTACACAGAAGTCAGGTTTTTTACATTTTTATGAATTTCTGGGTTGTTGTGAATGTTTGGACACTCAGGGACACCATTTAAAGTTACTGTGATCAGGTACACTTGAACTCTGTATACGCCTGATCTTTCACAGAGGTGGAGATCATGCGTACTGTCTCAATTGCCTTTTTTGGGTCTTACTGGTATGTTAGAAGGCTGAGACTCTTATTGGGTATTTTTGAGGGGTTATGGGACCATCTAGGGGTTGGTGTGGGGTAAAGATTAATTTTGGGGTTTTTCTGCTCTGGTACACCTAAAAGTCAACCTTTTTTGGGTTTTGCTAATGTGTCACAGGATTGAAACTGTTGTAAGAGTATGTTTAAGGGTTTAGAGGCCATTTATGGGTCACTGTGGGATTAGGGATAATTTGGGAATTTTCTATTTTTGTATGCCTGAAAACCAGGGTACGCTTGAAAGCCTAGTACACCTAATCTCTCACACTCTGTGAAAGATCAGGCGTACTATTCATTTATCAGAAAAACAGCGACTGGTTTCTAGGTTTTTGGGCAACTTTCCGAGGTCCATTGACCCTGGAATTTTTCAGGGGGGTGAGTGACATTCCTAGAAGGGTTTACAAAAATCCCCAACGTTTGGAGAAGGGGTGGGACCTACCTTTAGAATTTTCTAAAATTGAAAACACTGTGTACTCACAAATTTTCTAAAAAAGTTTGGGTTATGAGACCCATATCTCAAAATCCAGAGATCAGGTGGGTCCCAAATTTTACAGGGAAGTTAAGCAATGAGTTAGGAGTTTTCAGTTAAAATTTTAGGTTGAGATTTATTTTGTATAGGGAGTTATGGCACAGACAACAGATACAACTATTAACTCTCAGATTTTTAACAACATGCTATGTACTGAAATATAAAATTCAGTAAAAATAACTAAAATGAGTAAGTTGGTTTGCAAAAAATTAATTACATAACTAAGTTAACTAAACAATGGACTAAACACTTTAATATAAATCATTTTATAAGTGGGGTAAAAAAATCATGAAAATTGAATGGCTTAGTAAAACAGTGTAAGAACACACTGTTATGAGCAGCAAAGTGGGGTCCATTCTTGGAACCAGGCCTCACTTTCTGGGATCTAAATCATGCACAATGATAGGTCTGGAGGTTGGTGACATCTGATGTAAGTCACCAACCCCACCTCAATATGAAAACAAAACAAAAGCATCACTTTATCAGATGATATATAAAGAAAACAGAAAAAGGGGGAGACAGGTTGTCTCCCCCATGTTTCACTGATTAGATCTAGGTAGATGGGGTCATTACAACATGGGAGTGGGGTTCTTTGAAGTCTAAAGAGGGGGGAGAGGGGGCCTACCTGATCGTGGGTTGGCTCCTTATTTCTTTTCTTTTCTTTTTCTTCTTTCTCTTCTCTTTCTCTCATTTCTTTCATTTTTTTCTCTTTTTTCTTGGCTTTCTTTTATTGGCCTCTCCCAATCACGACCTAGGGGGGGCCTTTATAGTGGGGACCTGAGAGGGTGAGGTGGAGAGGAAGGGTGTGGAAGGGGCGAGGTGGTTGGAAGAGAGGGGGTAAGAAAAGGAGTGGTGGGGAGAGGGGTGATGTGGCCTTCTAGAATGGTGGCTGAGAGGTGGTTGTCCCTGGTGAGGAGGTGGGGAACATGTGGAGAAGAGGGAGGGTTAGGTGGCAGCTTTTAGAGGGTTTCATGGAGATGGAGAGAGGTGTGTGGATGAGGGTGAAGGTGGGGGGCCCTCATGCCACATGTCATGTGGGGAGAGGGTGTGAGGGACGGTGTGGG
>JAOXJP010166512.1:0-12771 GCA_025762735.1 Platanus orientalis
CCCAAGCCCGGATAAAGGAGGAGGGTGGCGTCAGGTTGAGAGCCGGCCTTAATAAACTACTCAAACCATTAAACATTAAACAAAATCTTGGGTTCAGGTTAAATGAAGGCATTGTACTTAAGTTTGTCATTTTTTCATTAGCAAAGAAAGGAAAAAGAGGAAACTAAAATGAAGGAACAGCAGCCGCAAGAGAAAGAGGAAACGGTTATAAAATACATTATGTGTACCAAGTTTAGCATGCAGGAAAGCTGACCTACGGGAAATGCCACACAGCTACATTACCAAGTGGTAGGATAGACTAAAAGATACATAATATATAATGTCCATGGCTTGTGTTTAGAAAAAATATGTACGAACTACGAACACCTCATTCTTTTCTTAAATATTTGTACGATTACTACTAGAGGGAATATTCAGGTCAGAATGGGAGCACAGGAAGAAGCCATCCTCCTGCGTCTGTTGTAGAGACGAAATATATCCAGTCTGGTTCAGACTCGTCATTTAATGGGCCCCAATAAGAAGATATTTTCGGTGAAAATTGACCCAACTGGACAACAAGAATGATCCAATCCATAAATTTGTTTTCTCTGGAGTTTTCACAAGAATACAACAGATGAGATGGTTAAGAACTTAAGCTCGTCTGATACATTTAGATAGTGAGATGGTTAAGAACTTAGGCTTGTCTGAGACATTTAGATTCGCAAGAATACTATATAAAACTCATCAAATGGTGGCTGCGATGCCATGGGGCTAGCATTCTGTGGCAGCAGCAGAGAGAAAAACTTCTTCACATCCTCCCCACTTTATTGCGAATTTTTTGTCCAAAAATATTCCATTCAGAAGTGATGTCAATTTTTCATTGAGTACTCACTCAGGAATTATGTAAAAAAGGTTTCAGGAATCAATCCATAGTTAGTCTTACAAACCAAAATCCCTTATATAAAGTATGCCTACAGATGATAGATAAAGAAATGGGAAATATAATCGAAAAAAGAGCTCATGAAAAGAATATATAAATATGGAGAGATTTCATAGGCTAAAGTGAATATGGACAAACCTTTACTCTCTGCAGATGGAATTTTTTGAGCATTAGATTCATCTTGCTCAATTGTTGTTGCAGAAATATCAAGGACCACAACATCACCAATCTGTGAAGTTTCAAATATGCTTTAGCATTATGAACATTAGCATAATCTATTACTAAAAAGGGGAAGGTAAGAATAAAATTTTATATACAAATATTTTAATGTTAGGATTCTTTGAGCAAATTTAGTATAGATAAAACTCCATTACTATGTAACACAAGATATAGTTTGGTCCAGAATAAAAATTGAACCCAATAAGCTATATAACATGAAGATAAAGAACTTTCTAACAAACCAGAAGCTCAAAATAATGGGGCACACAAAGGAAATAAAAAATAACAATATGTGATAATATAAAAACTTGCATGATGCAATAACCTAGATAATTTCTTCTGATTTTGACAATTTCTAATGTTATAAACATGATCTTGTTGGCATGGCAGAAACAGCTTTGATATACCACATGATGGGATTTGGGCTCAAACCACTCGCGATCAATATAATAAATAATTACATTACGGCAAAGAAACCAACAGGCACACACATGAGACAAGATTTTAGATGGTTCAGCACTTTGGCCTCCATCCACTGGTGCTGACAATTCTTCACTATAACCAGAGAAATAAAAGTTATAATGGAAACATATTTCACCTTTTCTCAGCTCAATCCCAAGCACCAAGAAACCCAAGAACCCGTTACACCTCTAACCTTGTCTCCAAAACCATGAAGAAAACCTTTCCCACTTTTTTCTCACAAATCGTGTGAGAAGAGAAGAAAAAAAAAACTTATTTTCGCACTGTAAAGAAATCCTAATTTTCTCTTTGTTTTGTTTAAAGAGAAAATCCTAGAGAAGAAAGAATGACTGATAACAACAGCACATAACAGTCACACCTTTTTAATATCTAGAGAAAATCTCTTATTTAGTCTTTCTCACGTCCCAAATTTTCTTCCTAATTGGAGAAGGAAACCATGGTTTAAGTATCAATACGATACAGTGATACAGTCGATACGGCTATATTGTATAGGTATGAGGGGGGGGGGGGTAACAAGCTTCTACTAGACAAATCTAGGACTCCACTTCAGTTATTTTGAAGCAGAAACACGTATCTGGGCTGGATCGAAGGATCAAAGCCGAAACCCCAAATTTTGTCAACAACTTATGTATATATGGCAGATATACACTTCCATGGAGTTAAAAAATTATTTTTGAAAAATAAAAATATTTATTTATTCGACAAAAAGAATCACACCAAATGGGCATTGTTTGGTTTAGTTTTTTTTATATGAATTACTACAACCCATGACCTACATAATATGTCAATTTTGTACATTTTTTAAATAATAATATTTTTATTTATATAATTATTAAAATAAATAAAATTACTAAAATTTTGAAAAAATACAATAAGCATATTACTATATTAGAACACATTGAAATCTCTTAATTCTACTATGTTTTTTGGTAATTGTTTATTTTTTTATAAATAAATAAAATTTATTTTGAAAAATAAAAAAAATTACAACATGATAAAACATATTGAAACATACTGTGAATGATTCTTTGTGTTATATTGTGACTTTTCTTTAAATTTTAGCACATTTTTTCAATAAGATTTATTTTAAAAATTAGTGAAAATGGAAAAAAAATTAAAAATATAGTAATGGTAGAGTTGTTCATGGGCATAACATGTAACTTCTAATCAAAGTATGTTTGCATTTATAGAATTTATTTTTGATTTGTAGGATTGCAAATATGCCTCACCATTCACGCTAGGCCTAGAAACAAGATGATTCGGGTGAAATTTGATGATAACATGGGACTATGATCGATGGGGATTGATATAAGATGAAGTGTAATTATGGTAAGGAGATGTGTGGTGGTGGGACTTCACTATTGAAACAACATTTAGTGAGTGGTTCTAGAAATGTACAAAAATGCATACATTGCCCAAAGGAAATCAAGGATGCAATGACAAAGCACTTGAATGAGCAAAAGAATGCAAAGAAAGCTAGGCTTGATAGGGAAGTGGTGTTGAGGGGAGCGGAGCAGGGGGGCTGTATTTGATGTAAACTCTAATGATGATAAGGGAATAATGGTATACCAATCTAACTATGCAACAGAGCAGTAGAGGCATTAATATAGGCTTGCGGAAGGCAAGTATCAAAGATCAACATGAGAGAGCAACTTTGTCGTATTAACTCTTCTAGGCCAGACTTTGGACCTTTTATACATGAGGGAGGGGCAATGGTAATAGTAGGGGTGTTGGAGGCCAGGGCTAAGGGTGGTAGCTCCTAAGATAGTGGTAGCACCAGGGGGATCCAAGTGGCTGGGGGCATGACCCACGCTTATAGTATGAGGGAGGAGCAGAATCCCATAAATCCTGGTTTGTACCGCTTTCAAGATTCAAAGCAAAGGAGATTGAAGGATATGTGTGGGAATTTAAGAAAGAGAGTATGGGTAACATATACAAAATTCTCATTCTTCCACAGCATTCCAACCAATGCAACTATGATGTCTTTCCTATAGAATTTATTCAATGAGGTGGAGAGGGTAGGGACGGGTGTGAAGGCACCCACTTCATATGAGGTTATAGAAAGGAATTTGAATCAAGAGAAGAGGGACCTAAAAGAGTATATAGCTATCCTAAAGAAGCAGTGGCCAGAGTACAAGATCACTATTATGTGTCGTGTGATGGTTGGACTAGTCCAATGAGATACTCAACCATCAACTTTACGGTGTATTGTGATGGTCACACCATATTTTTGAGATCTGTGGAGGCATCCAGTGTTATTAGGATGCCAAGTATATTTACAAGTTATTGGTAGAGGTAATTAAAGAGGTGGGAAAGGAAAAAGTGGTCCAAATAGTGACAGATAACGACAACAATTTCAAGAAGGCCGGAGAAAAGCTTATGAATTCAAGAAGATATAACCCTACACCGCCTACGCTTTGAACACACTTCCACCTTGAACCTGAATCAAATGTCTATATGCTATCATCACAAACAACCATTGACCTTGAAAAACAACCCAACTTACCAACTATACACACCATCAAATCAATCTGGTCTTGACTCTATCAAAATACAACCAATGTACATGTGTAATTATCCCAAGTCAACTCACTTAGTCAACTCCAAAGAAGAACCTTGATCTATCTTTTCTAACCACAAGAATTGTCTCACTATCATCTGTCACTTGGAAACTTGCAATACATGTCTTTGCCCTAACTGAGGAAGAGACCCTACAAAAGTGCTTGTTGGTCCATGTACCCTGCTTCCAGCATCCCATCAAGGTCAGAGGATTACAATTAATCAAATTACTTCCCATTAGAAGATACAAACCATTACATTTCTCTCCATTCATCAGGAACAAACAATGCATATAAATATAGAGGTCTACATTCAACTTAATGCATGCAACCCATGGTCTCTAATTAGCTTAGTGATAACAAATTTCTTTGCATTTTTAGGACATATGCCACACCATCCAAAGTGTGGAAACAACTCCATCAAACATCTTGATCTTCACTATTTCAACACATGAGTCCATGACACCATATGTAGATCCATCACCCAAGGATTACATTACTTTTCTTCTTCTCTTAAGATGAATCACAATATTCTTTTCTATAGCATATATGAACATGCCATCCTAAATCAAATATTCAGTCATCATGAGAAGAAGTGAGCATACCTTTGAAGACTAAACATCTCTAACATATTCCTCACATTCCTCTATCACTTTTGTATTGGGATTGTCACCTTTCTGACAATCCTTTTTACCATGATCATGTTCTTTGAAGTGAAAACACTACACCTTGCCCTTCCCTCTGGACTTAGACCGGATTCATTATTTCCAAACTCCCTTGCAGATGACCTTCACTTGTGATTCTCTTCTCGAGCCCCGACCAACACATAATCTAGACTTAAAGATTGGTTTCTCCTAATTTATTTCAATAAGAGTGATGTTGTGATATTCTCCAAACTTAATGTATTTTTCTTGAATAGTAACATCATCACCATGTTATTAAAAGAACTAGGGAACGGGGTTAAAAGTAATAAGGCCTTGTCTTTGTTCTAACTTTGTGCAGTTGATCCAAGAACTGGTTGAACACATTTAAATGTTCTAAACGATTCGAACCTTCCTTCATCTTTTGCCTATACAATTGCCACTTCAATTATAGCTTATTACTCTTTATCCTGTATAGTTTTACCCACTTCTTCCATAAAACTTCGTCTTGAATCATCATCCACACTATTAAATTATACATTATTCGCAAGACAAGATGGATTGTGCTAACTACCCTCGTCTTGACATCTTTATGTCTCCTCTAACTTGGTTTTCTTTCCCTGCAATGCCTTATACAAGTCATGTTGCACCAATAAATCCTTCATGCTTCTTTGCTAAATAATGAAACTAATGCTTCCATCAAAATTTTTCACTAAGAATTGATCAACAGAACCCTTTTGCCATCTTGAATTGAACCACAAACTATGGGGAGCAACCCTAAGTCACTACAACATCAATGTTGTTTATTCAAAATCAAACAACTTTTACCTACTGAACAAATCTTTCTACTCACTGATATTTTTCGTCTTTCTCCTAAACATGAACTAGAAGCTCTAATACCAATTATTGGCAAAGATGAAATAGCCCTAATATACCACGTGGTGGGATTTGGGCCCAAACTAGTCACAACCAATGCCAAAGATTATAACTTAATGACAAAAAACGAAAAAACGAAAAAACAAAAAACAAAAAACAAAAAACAAAAAAAAAACATAAGACAAGGATTTTACATGGTTCAGCTCTTTGGCTTACGTCCATGGGTATCGTTCGTTCTTCACCATAATTAGAGAAATACAAGTTACCATGGAAACAAACTCTCAATTTTCTTAGCTTAATCACACACCCCAAGAAACCTGAGAAACCGTTACACCAGTAACCCTTTCTCTAAAACAATGTTTTAGAAGAAAACCCTTCTCACCTTTTCTCACTACCCTATTGAAAAACCCTATTTTCTCATTGAGAAGAATGTTAACAATAAACTATCCAACTCCCTCAAAACCTTAAGGTGTTAGGAGAGACACAAATTAATATACTTCAAAACCCCCCAGAAGGAAGACTGTTTTCTCCTGGGAACACACTCAGGGACTAAATGCGAGTCCATACAATGCGTACACATGTGCATACCACTGCATTCGGGAAAATACTTCCACTAGGATTCAAACTCATGACCTAATCTTGCTTTGATACCATGTTGACATTCTCTCTGTTTTGTTTAAGGAGAAAACCCTAGAGAAAAAAGAATGGCTAATAACAACTTAACAACAGCCCATAACAGCCACACCACTTTTCTCTTACAAAACTCTCTTATATGGAGTCCTTCTCACCTTCCAACTCTTCTCTTAATTAAAGAAGGAAACCTACATTTTTTTAAATCTGAATCTCAGCCCTTGGATCTTCTCCAGATCCAACAGCTGCAAGCATGACATCAATCAACATATCCTAACCTTCTCTACCATCCCCTTGGAAGTCTTTATAGTTAATTAAAGCACTAAGAAAATCTCCTCTGCCCATTCAGTAGTCAGGGTGGAGAAATCTTAAACCAACAACGTAGATTTTCGTCCTTCAAAAAGTCCTAATTCCTCCAACCACCCATACACCAACACCAACACCAACACCCTTACCAAAACCCAATACTCAATTTTTTTTCCATTAATCCCATTGACTACTAAACATCAATCAATGGCAGCAAAGCCCCAACATTGGAAAATCATATGAAGTTTTATACTCTATCTTCTTCCGTCTGTCATGATTTAGGGTAGCAAAGAAATTTTCCATTGACTCAATGAGGTCGCAAAGATTCTAATCATTTACGATTCTCAAGAGAAAAAACAATTGAACAAAAAAATTCAAAAAATGACAAAGTTTAGCTGGGAAGTAAGTGAAACAAGATTTTCATTAGTGAGGGAGGAGATATTATAATATAAATAAATAACCTAGCTTCTCTTTCCTCCAAAAGTCCTAGTTCCTCCACACAACCTCCTTGACACACCACCACCGCCAAAACCCAATCCTGAAAAATCAATCAATGAGAGCATGGCTCCAGCTCTGAAGAATCATATGGAATTTATGCTATATCTTTTTTCAATTTGTCACGATTTTTTCCGGTGTTTCCAAGCAATTTTCCATTGAATCAACCAAATATTGAAGTTTATAATGAATTACATTTCTGAAAAGAAAAAAAGAAAAGAGGACATCTAAAAAGTAACTCAAACAAGATATACCTGTAACTCTCTATCAGTAACGATTCTCAGTGAACCTAGAGTCTTGTGACGACGCTTTAATTCTTCTTCAGAAGCCCTTTGTGCATCTATGTCACCGTCTATCTCAACAACAACTTTCAAATTCTTGTATCCATTATCAGGAATCCACTTAACCTCAGGTGCAACATCAACCACAACATCATATCTGCAACACAACTCAGATCAGCAAATTCAATGTTGTGTACACACAGGTTATAAACAAGAAAATTATGCTTTCTATCATGTTATACTACTGAGTGTCTCTCCTATTTTCAGTAGACAGAAGATGGTATCAGATGATAGTTGCTTGTATCACAGTATGTGAAACTTTAACATGTAAAAATATGGTAAATTTAGAGATTTAAACTTGACAAACCTCAGAAAATCTAGAGAAGAATAGGCCTCCTCCATCTCAGAAAATTTTGTCACAATACATACAGAATCTTTCAAGGCCCTTCCAGTCACCTGAGAAAACAAAATTGCATAAAGATCACAACTCATCTGAACAACTGGTGCCTTAAATGAAGGATGGTGATATTTTCTGAAATTCATAGTTTCATGCTAACTTAACATTGAAGTTGTTGGTACAGAAAATGGAATAATAAAAATAACCAGATTACCCATTAAGAAAATTATCATTTCTCACAAAAGGAAGCACTTAACTATAACTTCCAGAGTGTATGCTTACAGCATAATAGTTCAACAAGAAAGAGAAATAAAATTCCTTCCTGAAAAATTCATCTCTTTCTTTACTAAATTTTAAATCTAATTTAAAGAATGATTATATGGCTATATCATTATAGCTGTTTCAGTTATTCTGGTCAGCTGCTGATGCTATGTTATACAAGCAAGTACTCCTTAAAATCATGCAAATCTTATGGGTATTCTGTCATTTAATGCTCATGCTACAGTTGAAGAACTAATCAATTTACCTGATAAATGTTCTTATCTTTTTACAATCCCATAAGAACTTAGAATAGTCTCTCTTTGTTTAAATAAATAGGTACTCGATGATGTTCACAATTAAATGACAACTTGCAAACAACAGAACAAACTTATAAATATAGAGATGGAACTAATAAAATAGAACTTGTGAACAATGTCAACAAACCCCAAAAGCTTTCTTTACAACCAAAAACAATTGAAAATAGCTTCTTCTCAAGACAATATAACATACCGAAGACATGGCATGAGGAAGGGTCCTCTTCAAAATAGACTCAATTGTAGCCCGCCGCACATTCTTTTTACCAACATAATTTACAAGGATGCTCTCTGGAACATTCTTTCCGGGGCGAAATCCAGGGACCTGAGTATATATGACCAGATTTAATCATAATATCGATTTCCTTCCAGTAACTAAAAAATAATTTTAGTTAATAAATGAATTGAGCAGCAATGTTAAGTACTTCTAATTACTTTTTTTTCCCTTTTCTGGTACGTAAGCAGAATCAATCCCACAGCTTCTAACTGTGCAAAATTATGGTACCCGAGCAGGAAATTAGGTCAAAAACCATTTTTTAAGCAATTTAGCACATTGGTACAGGGGATACTGCTGGTTCCTCTATAGGATGCCGCCTTAGGCCATATCTAGGGGATTTGAAGTATGAGGGGTCTTGAAGCTACCAAGGCTAACAGATCGACAGTTGGATTCTCGGGCAGTCACCGGGGGTCTTTCGAAGCAGAGTTGCTTGACTGAATTAGGTTTCTGTAGTTGCCTGAACTTGAGTAGGATTAAATAGCTAATCACTACCAAAATCAATGGTTTATAAAATGATTTATTGAGGATAGGGGGAATTATAAGAAAATGGCCCTAACTTTGTTGTATTCTGAGTCCAGTAGAACTCTTCAGAGCATTTCGTGTGCCAAGTATAGATGAAAGTGCTTTTTCTAGGCTTGGGCAGAAATGATTACTTGGGCCATGGTTTTTCTGTAAATTAGCATGGATTTGATAGTCTCACAACCTTGAATTTACTGTGGTGTGGCCACTGACTATCTAAATTTTTGGTTTCAGATGCGCTCCCGGGAGTCATTAGAGCACCTGATTTTTAGATCTGATTTTTCATGCTTTTTGGAATATTTGAGGGAATCTTGGCAGATGGTTTTTATGAAAGCCCTGGCTCCTTAGATAGATTTTTGAAGGCCTCACAATTCTGAAGAGATGGACACCGACCAATCCTGGTTCGGATGCTTGGAGAGCATTCTAGCTTAAAAAGAGCGAAAAGTGGAAAAATAGCTTTTTGACCTCATACTGAAGGTTTTAGATTTTACAGAGGTTCGAGACTTCAAACTTCTTATCTCAAACCTAGAGATTTGAATCTATGGCCGAGGCCGAAGTATGGCCACTGACTTTTTTGGATTCAAAAATCAGATGGATCTCCAAAAATTTCTGTAATGGTTATTTCTTGGTCAGGATTTTCACAGATTGGGAGATTGGCTAGAGCCAACATCGAGCTGTGTCCAACTTGTGATGAATCCTTTGGAGAATAGAGGCTTGGGGGTACATAAGATCTAAAATTAGATCATTTGGACCATATATGAGGCTTGAGGGATCCTTTGAGGGTCCAAGGGTCATTCTCTGAGTAGAAAGGGTAAAATGGTAATTTTTTGCTCAGGTCGAAAAAGGTGAAAATTTGAATTCTTTTCCTGTGATGCTTCATGACAATAAGACTTATGTAGGCCAAGAAATTCAGTGATCTAGATGACAAATAGTGAATATTGAGCCTTTGAAGGCAAAAGGGCAAAATGGTAATTTTTCCAACTGTGATGCTTTAATGCAAAAAGGCTTATAGGAGGTGAAAAACTTACCAATGACATGAATGGAGTTATAAAATGTGGACCCTCAAAGTCCTACTGATGCTTTTGAAGGTGATTAGGGTTTGTCCTAAAATGATGGTTTTTGGGCTGTAATAGGTTCTTTGACTGATTCATTTATGACTGGAACATCTGGAAAGGCTTCTTTAGAGGTGCCTAACCTTCCAAAGTCTAAGCTGGCGCTTCCTAAGCTAAGGGTATTCAAGGTTCCGACATTTAATAACTGTTATGCTGACCTTATACCATCACATGACCCGAGTCAAAATTTGGGTGCTAACAGATGCCCCTCTTTCGTATGTGTGGCATGCCACATATAGCAAAGAAAGAAGTGCCCCAATTTCTCGAGAGAGACAATGCCTCTTCCTTGTATGTAACTCATGGATATTTGGGTGAGTAGCTTTTTGAAATGTAAAAGAATTTTGGCTTGAAAAGTTGTGATGGGCTAAAATTGTCCTTGATCTTGGGACCAAGGTTTTGAAATAAATTTGCTATTTTTTGAAATCCCTTCTCGGGTTGAAGGTACACTCTTTCAGTGTTTTGTAAATTCCTTCATTTCGATTTTAAAAATGGGAATTTATAGATGAAAGGGCTTTTTTTTAAAAAAAAACATGGGCTATCCATGAGTTATATACAAGCAATTGACATTTTCTCTAGCTCTTCAAGATGTTACTATTAGCATATGCGCTGCATCGGGAGACATGTAAGTCATCGACATCGGGCACAACTGCTTGAAAACATGCGGAAAACATTGTAGAAATATCGATTAGGAAAACCAGTCATGCAAAAGTTGTAAACACATGGGAACCATTCAGATGACTTATGCACTTGCATTTGCTTCTAGCTGGTTGTATTAAGTGATTTGATTTGTATGAATTGGTTAAAGTTGCTTGAGAGTTCTTCATGTTTTGCATGTTTGACATTTTTACACTTGCTGTGTTGATTGATCATTCATTCCTTTGTTTGTGCAGTTTGACTGTGCAGTTGATTGATTAGACGTCTGCTGTGACTGTCCTTGAGAGTTTTATGGGACTCAACGAGGGATGTTGGTGAAGCTCTCCCTAGAAAAGCTATGGAAAATGTATGTAGTCATGATTGAACACTGCTTGGCTTTACATCAATCATGGTACATGTGCACTAAATATCACTTCTGAAGACACATATGGCTTTACATCGGTTATGATATATAGAAGGATCGATCTACAACATTGTCGTCATCCCACTTAGGCAAATGTTGTATTTTATAGGACTCATAGAGAGATTTTGGGAGCTCTCTCTAGAAAAGCTATGGGACCTTGGAGGGTCAATGCTACGCATCCATAAAGCGATGGCTACATAGGGTATGGATTGATCCATGAAAATATTTTTATCCCACTTAAACATTGACAAGGTGGGGGACGTATAAGGGAGAATTTATATGACTCTCTCTGACAGTCGGGGCAGAATCCATTAGGATCGATTATTGTGCCTTGCCCAGGTGATAGCAACCCAGTCTTTGCTAAAGTAGGTATAACATACAATGTTTAAAGGTGAATGAAACACTATGCTTATGTCCCAATAAGCAAGTGTCTCCAAGGTTAGTGCTAACAGGTCGTCTATTAAGCAGTGAGCATCATAACTTATAGAGAAATGTTGGTACACTCTTTCTCGAGAAGCTATGGAAGGCTTTTTCTCACTAGTAACCCGTACTATAGAAGTACTACTCAAGCTTGATAATTGCTTAGACTATGATTAGCAAAACATTATGGATAGAAGCTAGCATTCCATAGACTTGATGGATCGTAGTGTGGCATTGCTCGTTGTCCGATACCGAGGAAATGTCATAGGGTGGTCATTAATAAATCATGTAGTAGATAAAGTACTAGCTGGAATGACCGATGCAGGTAAGCCATTCAAAAGTATGGACTAGGCTGTGCCAAAATTTGAACTGGAAGGGTGGCTTGGTTGGACATGCAGAGAAATGTTATGATCTTTTTCCCGAGAAGTAGTGGTGGGTTTTTCTCACAAGTAACCCGGTTGCTATGAGGAGGATTCTTCAAGCATGATAGCAGTCCAGCTATGGCCTTAGGAATTTTGTAGACTATGGATTGAATTGTGATGCGTATTTACATCCTAATAAATAGACATCACAAGTGGGTCATACCCTATAATTATCCCGACTTCGATAGAGGGTAAGTAGAGGACCGGCCAAGACTGGAGATGTTGTTGCGCTCTCTCTGGAAGTTGTGGGGTTTGTGATAACAAGGAACCCAATGCTATGTATTATACATAATTCCCTAACGGTATTAGCACTAAGATAATACATAGGCTATGAATCGAAGTGCAGCATTCAACTATGTCTGAATAACCAAGATGCTACGCAGAAATTTGTTCATGGTTCAGGGATTGCCGACAGGGCTTGTAGAAAACTTTTCGGGCTTGTTTTGATAGCCATGGTATCCTGAGGAACCGGTGCTTCGTATCTGATTCAACCATCTAATTTACAAACATGGCTGGCATAATACGTAGGCTATGAAGTGATGATGCCTACCTACACCCCAGATAGGTGGTTTATCTGTGAAGGCCTT
>JAOXJP010166523.1:0-12771 GCA_025762735.1 Platanus orientalis
GATGTAAATGCTGTAACTTTCATCTTCAAAAGAGCAGATGCGCCGCCTGTGGCTACCCTGCCGCTTGGATCAGGAAATGTAATGATGATTCACTGATCTTCTCTTTTAGTTTTATTTTTTTATTTTTTTGCCTCTGTATCTAATTTTTGTTTGATTCAAATATTTTCTTACTATTTTTTGTGTGTAATTTCAGATAACTAGAGTGTGAAGGCTATTAGGAGGAAGACCACTGGAACTAGTCGGATGAGGTACCTCATCCACCTATCAAGAGTAACTTCATAAAAGGTAAATTTCCCCTAACTTTAATATCTGATCTATGTTATTACTAGATTAAGCGATTGGTTTCATTTTATATGTTTGATTAAATAACTAATAGCTAGCTGTTATTGATTTTATGTTTGATTCAGGTATTGAAGCACCAAGGAAGAAGGGAGCTACTATCGCCTAAATAGGTGTAAGAGGAGGATTTTAGAGCTTAATTTTGGTAGTCAATTTTAGTTTCAATTATTCTAGTTTCTAGAAACTAGGTTTTAGTAATCTATCGGTTCTGGAAACTAGTTTTCGAGCTTTGTTTGATTAATGTTGTTAGCAGCAGATATCTCTATCTTGGGTTTGGATGAATTGCGTTTTTTTGGTACTCTTTTTTGTTTAATCATTAAGAGCCTCGGATTCTCATTTGTTATAAAATAGATCTTGCAGTTGGTACTTTACCCCTATATTTCATATGTTTCTGTTGATTGAAATCTACTGGAATAGCCAACGGTAGCTAAGAAAAAACTGGGCTTTGCACCTGTTGTAGAGATAGTGCTCAAACGTTCCTTCCTATATAACTTTGAGCAGATTAGAATTTTTTATTCTTTTCTTATTTGGTTCAACTAGACTTAGCAATGAATGGATTGTTATCCTTTTTAAGTATTTGTCGCTATAAATTAGTGTTTGCTTAGATATAATATATTGTTAATTTTGTAAAAATTTCAGTTATTCTGGCTTGTAAGTTCTGGGTTTCCCCAGAGTTATATGGTGCAACTTCCCCACTTTGTTCGTCTTTCCAAATGCAAAATGACTTTAGCTGTGACAGGGATGAGCTGCATCAAATGACATACAATTTTTCTCCTGATCTATCAAATTGGCAAAACATAGGACACAGATATGGGGGTTTGCATGTTGTGAGGCTTTTAAGGAACATAGCAACTTGATAGGAATCATAGGATATGTGATGAGAGGGAATTCTTGAGTTAGCTTTATGGACTTCTTTGGGAGCTTATTGTCTGAGTTAACAGCTGAGAATCACACCCCAAGCATTGTTAACTCCCAAGTCTGTTATTAATCAAGTAATTACGTGCTTTCAGTGAACTGATTTTAAGTCGGTAGAGTTGAGAAATTCAAATTGTTATCGGTGTCGAAGGCCATTGCAGAGGATGCATGGCAGGCCATCAGTTTGAGTCACAGAACTGGTTGTTAAATGTTTTTCAAGTCATTTATATTCTCGAGTCATCAACCTGTTGTGAATACTGAATGGATGAGGATAAATGGATGAATTAGTAAGTTTGATTTGAATGTGCTTGAATAAGATCAAATATGACCAGGAAATTTGGTGTCAGTGAGGTTACTTTTATAATTTGGGGATTGCATGTTGGTGGGATTGATGGGAGTTTGGATACTTGTTGTACTTGAACAGTCTAGTTTACCTTTGTTTGCATCCCTGGTGTATCTTTCTGTGATCAAATATAGAACTCCAGTGATTCCTCTTTCCTCCAGTGCCTGTTTTGTTTTGAAGAAAGGGTTGAAGGTGTTATAAATTGATGACTACTGACAGATATTGGACTACGACAATCCAGAAGTTGGATGGATTTTGTATGAGAAAGAGACTGCTCAGTGAAGTAATTAATTAGTGAGTTGAAATCAGAATTATGCATTGAAATCCTTTATGGATACACGGATTTGCCTTCACAAAATGGTTGATTTGTTGAAGAATCTTGAATGTTCACAGATCCTTGAATCTTTAAATTCTCTCATTCGACATGAGAATTGCAGTCACAGCTATTTTGCAATGTAGTAGGGCTGTCAACTATCCGATTATTATCCATGTTTGATTCAAGTTTGATCCGCTAATATTTGATTCAAATGAATCTACATCCGATTCGATTATCCGACTAAACATCCGAATCTGTTGAAACTAATATATAATTAATATTTATATTATAATGTTGTGGGACATGTTATGTAGAATACAACATAAGAATACCATAACTTTAACCTTAACCCTAACCCATTTCTCATCTCCCATTCCCAATTTGAATGAAAGAAAGCTCCCATATTGATCTATCAATTGTCTTCTATCTCTATAGTTCCTAGGTCTTTATTGCTTTTGTAAATATCCGAAAAATATTCGATTCCAATCTGATATCCAATTAAATAAACAAATTCAAATACGGTATGCCTATATCCGATTCGTATTCGATCCGTTGACAGCCCAACAATGTAGTATTACAAATAGAACTTTTATGAAAATTAAGGGGGTTCCTACCATATGGACCTGGGTTCAACATATATATTCATCTACTTATTATCTATCACAACATAAAGTCTTGTTCTCTTATGAGGTATACATAACACTTTATTTTCGTTTTTTCTTGTAACCCGTTTGTACTATTTACCCTTAAGAAATTCGAAGTCATAACTCTTAACACAATTTCTGTGACACCCCTACGGGGTATCCAACCCCAATACCTCTTTCATGATGGAGAAATGTTGCAACCATCTTACATTTCTGGAGAAGTGTTGATGAATATAAGCCGATTTAAATGTATATTATTTTGGGTTTTGATATGAAGGATGCTTGTAAATTTGAATGCCCTAAAACCATGCAATTTAGAAACACTCTTGATGAAGACATTTGTGGATTAAAAATACACCCTTGTGTTTTTAGCTAATAAGAGCCCTATTTATAATATAGTTTTCTAATAATTCTATTACTAGTCTTGAATTTTTAGACAAACCTGAGTACCCAATCACTTGATTTTTTGAACGTCTTTAACAGTTTTGATGTCAGCCAGAGAATTTTTTATTTTTTTTTGGGTGAATGATTTAGAGTTGAAATGAGATGTTCAAAATCGAGACGAGTGGATTATAAACGTACTTGAAAAGGAGGGGGTGATAACATTTTAAAAAGGTGCCCTTCATCAATGTCAAAGCAAAATTATGGGTGAACTTTTTGTTAGTTCCATTTTTCTAATGAAGGGGGAAAGGGTACGGAAAACAAACCCAAAATCCCTAGTGCTTGAGCTAGTAGTTACGAACTTAACCATTTGCAGTAGTACCTTCATTGGTTACACTTCTGGTCATGATCCATGGTGGTGCTGCCTGGAAGAGCTCACGTATTAACTCTTGGAAATCTTGCACATTCTCTTCAGGTCTCTTCCCTCCATTCTTTTTCTTCTTCCGTTTGTTGCATTTAGTGAAGACCAATGTCATGGGGATCTGAGCAAAACAATTAGCCATAGCGCATCTTCCTTGTAAACCTCTTTAATCCTATAACATAAAACACTTTAAAAGAAGACGGTGGAGACAACTTGGTTTATAGTTAGTTTGGGGTTTTTGTTCTGTTGGCAGTTCTCATGCCTTGTTTTGCTTTGCTGTTTCTCATTTCTCTTAATAAAATTCACGAGAGAGATCAAAAAATCTCTTAACAGCAATTTCGAGGAAGAGGGGGTGAAAAAATAATTACAATAATAATCATGGTGAAAGCTTTCATAATATTCGGTAACGAACGAGATAGCATTGGTGGCAGATTCTATGTGAGTCCCTTAGCTCGCTTCACTCTGTAAAACATGAGTAAAAAATGTTTTACCTGATTCTGCCCCTACCAACTAGCATAATCAAGATAAAAATCTTTTTTGAAGGAATGCAAGTAGATTTAGGAGGTATATACAGAAACTAACATCGACGGATCAAGGAAATAGTCTTTGGTGAACTTGCCCCAATTTTCTCTCAACTCCTGTGCTTTAGCTGCGTATCTGTTCAATAGACAATGTGTATGATAACCATTGGTATGGATGCTGAATGACCCACATAACATGGATACAATTATCTGAATTCTTTTTTGTTTTTTTGTAATAATCATCTGAGTTAAGGTCGATACAAATTGATCAATTGAAAAGGATATAATAAAAAATCAGATATGTTAAGATGATATATATACACACACATACAAAGTCTTATACCAATTTACTTGGGATTTGGTTACATAAATCTTGTTCTGTTGTGCTTTGGCTGCAAATTATCCGAAAAATATCCATGTTGCGGTCTGCACCTGATCCGAAATAAGCTTTTCCGGTCCATTTAGAAAAATATGCATTTATATCAGATATGATATGGACATATATCGATGTTTAAATTTAACAATATGTAGAATATAAGAGTATAGACAGTGAATTTAAAACTAATCCAACTGTCATAAATAACCAAATAATTAAAACTCAAAAAATATTTAAACTCTTTACTTCATAATTGTTCTTTTCCTGTTCATGGGGCATCCATAGGTACTACCACAGTTATACCGCAACAATGGATGTTCACACTCACCACATAGGAGAAGAGATGGTGTTTCGCTCCATACGACATTGAAGATCTTGGCAATGATAGAGATGGGTTAGGGAAGACCACACTAGCAACAGTGATGACTGACATCTATAGAATAACTTATTTTTTCTGAATATCCAAAATTCAGTTAGAAATCTGAATTACTTAAGCAGATAGGATACAGATATAACTTATAATATCTGTTAGATATTTGGATAGGATACGGATATCTTCATATCCAGTCCGAATCTGGTTTGTTATGGAACAAAATTTCTATATAGGACCGTATCCACTTTTAAATCACAAGCACCCATGTCAGGGTAGATGAGCGATACTACTTGATTAATATGATGACGGCAGACAACAAGCATAGCGATAACCACCCACCAGCATCAATTAGCAGCAATATGAAAATAATAATATTAAAAAAAAAGGGTCACAAGTGGCCACACCAAAAGCATATGTTTCAATTATTTTAAAATAGTATCAGAGACGTACATGTCTTCCCATTGAGATGTGTTCCTTGCAAATTGAATTAACAATAAATTTGAAAGCGTGCATATACAAAGATACGTATTCAAGCCGTCGGACAAAGGGAGCATCGATGAGCTCAAATCTCTAGATTAATCAATGAGTCTCCACTCACAAGTTTGAAATATCTGAAGTTTCACCACTACCACTGTTGTTGCTCAAAAATTCACAAATCACAACCATGTCTACAGACTACACTACCACTTCCACTGTTGTTGTTCACAAATCACAAACATGTCTACAGTCTTCCAAAAAAATTTTGTCATTTCCATGCAACATGATTGAGTCAAGGTAAGGGTATACAACTATATACCTCAACCCCTGCTGGTGGGTCAGGTTCGTGTCGTGTCAAGGTAAGGTATACAACTATATGGCTCAACCCCAACCTCATCCATTTATTAATAGTGTCAAAGCAGAAGCAGGTTGATCTGCTGTGACCCAAAACACGTTTACAGTCAACCCTAACCCACTTATTTCGTGTTGGGTTCACGGTTTATGTGGTAATTCGTGTTGGCCATTCAGATTCATGTTGTATCAAGTTAAGGGTATACAACTATATGGGTCAACCAAACCCATCTGGTTGAACCTAATGACCCAGCGCCTGGCCACCTCAAATGGTCAAGCAGCTTGAGAACCAGATCTGCATAAAAACCAGTCAACCAAATGACCCAGCCGGTTTTGTTTCAAACTTGTTTGACCCGGGCAGTTGAACTCGATAACCAACCCAACTCAATGTTGAATGATCTTTAAACGTATCAATAACATCATCAGTTAGTCCAGGTTGGGGTACCTTTCAAAACTACACTGTAGATAGTAGACCATAATTACCTAATTTGATGGTTCACTTGGTTTGCGGCTTGGATTTTATAGGCCGACCCCTATCCTCCGCTAGCCTCCAATGGTCATGCTGGCAGGAACATCAGTGCCAAAAGTGATTTTCACTTTTTGGGGCATGGTAAATCACTTTGGACACTGATGTGGCCGCCCCTTGACCTAGGAGTTTTCTACAAGAAGCATAGAAAAGCCTCACCACTCAGTTCGGGTTCAAGTTTGGGCTTCCTGAGTCAGAACTTATTTATTAAGAGAAGCTGCTTACTTAGGGGTAAGCCATCTACAATCCATGTTTATAGTCTCTCTAGCCGGTTTATTACATTCTTAGTTTATGTATATAATTTTATCAAGATAAAGATAACGATGTTAGGCCTTGACTGCTGTCTTAAAAGTGTCCATCTTAGTCTTAAATGGTTTCTGTCCAATAGGAAGGTAGATCTAATTCATTATATTTATGGACCACAGGAAACCGATTCTCACACAGGTTCGAACTGCAATATGGAGTAGACTCTCTGTTCTACAGGCATCGATTGATCTACCACTTCCAAATTTTCATGTAAAGTGAAATGCAAACAAGGATCAAGCTCAGCAGATTTGATTTGAATCAAGCTCATGATTTTCACATATATTTCCTCAGAACACCCAAACAAATGGGAATGAATTACAGAATTCTGATAGAAAGGCTCACCTGATTAGTCTGATACACTCAGTTCAAACCAAGGAGAATGAATGATTACTAATTACAAGATGCCAGTGATGATGACAAACAGGGATTCACTCTGAAGCAAACCATGAACCTGGAAAAACAATGTATGGAAAGAACTATGAACTGCATCGAGATTCTTCCGATGTTACATCCTCCATTCCACCCTAGCCATTTGGTGCAAACAAGACACTGTGAAGCTCAAATGGCACAAGTCCCATCTATGATTGGGGTTGTCCAAACTTCTGCTTATCTTCGTGCAACTGCTTGACAACATCATCAAGCTCTGGAAATGCTGATAAAAGCAGCAGCTCAAGAAGGTCGTATGCTAGTTGCTTCATACAAACAGATGACTGCACAAGAGAAAATAACCGTAGACAACTGTAAAAAACCTCAGACATGAAATCAACAAGAGAAGATCGAATGTTAGTTCCTTCAAACAAACAGACGACTGCACAAGCAAAAGAACCACAGGAAAGTGTTAGAATTTAGGCAATGAATTGTATATATGCTTGCTATCCTGTGATATGTAGCTAGATGGTACGGGGGTTGCTGCTTGATTGAACCATTAAAGGTTGATCACACAAGTGCCTTCTGGTCAGCCTATCTAAAAGTAATAATCATCATAATTCCAAAAAATAAGAATCTTTAAGTGACCTAGCTACAACAAATGGTCCACAAGAAAAGACTACAACAGATAGTTTTGGTCATTCCACCAAATATCCTATGTGGGTAAAAGGTGGATCAGCCTCCCAATAAACTAGGCCACATGTGCAGGTATGAAAATTGTAACTGTCCTCAAGACCTATCAAGTGGGGAGCTTAGATGTGCATTTACAACGCAGACAAGAACAAGAGACAATATAGATCATTTGATTAAGATGGCAATAACAGATTCATGACAGCAGTAGCTGGGGCCAGGATGGTAATTTTCCACACGTGGAACACAAAGCATTATCTTTTTTATTTTTCTAAACTCAGTTTTAGTCTAAACTTGCAACATAAGTAACCCGGTTTCCCAAAAAAAAAGTGTTGCCACTCAAAAAAAAAAAAAAAAAAGGAAGGATGAATTTTTCATCCTCCCATCAGTCATAATATAATTTTCCATATGAGAATAAGAAACCTGATTTCTATAACAATAAGATCAAATCCTACATTTTCTTAACAAAAATTTACCTGAAGAAAGAAATAAAGATCCTTAGCACACTGTTCATATTCCTTACAACCAACAAGGCCTATGAGAGCAGCCGGTGCATTATCTGGAAGCAAAGGAAGAGAAAGATTAGAAGGATGAGAAGCCAAAGAACAAGTCTACTATTCTCCAAGTTCAACTACAGGCATTTGTGCTCAACAAAAAGTACCACAAGTCCACATCTTAGAGGTGAACATAGATAACTACGTCCATGTCACATTCATCAAATAAATAAATATGTCAGTCACCACTGTCTTTTGCACACATCAAAAAGATATCTATCAGCACGCCCAGATCAAAGATGGCAGTAAGCAAAGATAACTATGTCTTACACAAGCCTTTACTAGAACCTGTATTACAGGGAGGTAAATGGAATAATAATACATTGCAAGTAAGATGCAGCTAAATAGCAGGAATACAAGAACCATTGATCTTACCAATCATTAGTTCATAAACAAACTTTGCACGTCGAGCAGCTTCTTGTTGCTGCTGTTCATATGCCAGCAAGATGCTCTCCTTCTCCAACAGTTTCTGAATATCCTCTTTCTTAGGTACAGATACCTGCGTATGACCCCCAGAATGTGTACTCTGAGGCTGAATTATAGATGGGAACTGTCTTCGACGCTTAGGATGTTTAGTTATGAAGATTCCATCGGGCCAAAGGATCTATCCAAATTTGCCAGAGAAACCAGATCAAGACATGCAGCAAAACAAACATATAAGACAATATCAAGGTCCAAGTTATCTGCAGTAAATATAGCATTAATCTTGGCCCTTGGACCAATAAAGTCCACATGAAAACTTCAAAAGAGCTTGAGAAAGTGCTAAAAAACATGCATGAAAGTGCACTATGAATTAAAACCATGTTACTTTCACACTTAAAATGGGAGACATACCCATGTCAAAACATTTATGTGCAAAATGCAATATATGCCAGTTGCTGTCATACCAAGTGACACCA
Organism: Platanus orientalis; assembly: GCA_025762735.1. Classification (NCBI taxonomy): domain Eukaryota; kingdom Viridiplantae; phylum Streptophyta; class Magnoliopsida; order Proteales; family Platanaceae; genus Platanus; species Platanus orientalis. Next base: position 8,799 of record JAOXJP010166523.1, read on the forward strand.
GACAAATAACTCTTTTGGGAGGAAGAATGAAAAAGTTGAAGTGTAATGTATAGGCACCGATATACATAATTGCAAGACCAATGGTATGTTGCTCCCTATTTATATTGTTATATTTTCCTTAAAAATAAATACACATCTGGACTCTGTAGTAGTACTTGTAATTTTAGAGTACACTTTTCAAGCTTGTTTAGGCACTTTTTCTTAATATTTATAATAGTGACCATGTGTTCACATAACATTAAGGTTCAACATATTCAGCCATATGACTGATTCTCACCAAAATTCACTCTACGGAAGGAGAATTTCTCTCTCCACAGTAAATCGTGCAAGTGTAATACCCTGAACCCCACTCGGGTGAAATTAGAAAAAATTATAACAAAATAAAATGTAAAGGGGGGGGGGGCTTTGGCCCTTTTGCATGACAAAGAGAGAAAGACAAGTGAGAAAACACGAAAGAAAGAGACCAAAAGGGGAAAAGAGGAGAGAGAGAGCTTGTTCTCATATTGTCCACCTGACCAGCAGAGGAAAGCAAAAAAAAAGGTAGAAGAGAAAGGAGGAGAATAAAGGGGGTTTTGAAACCGATTTGTGTAGAATGACTCGCGTTCTTAAAGAGGTAAGTAAAGCCTCATTTCTTGAGTTTATAGTAAGCAGCAAATCTAAATTGTGATCAACCTAATTTGAAATAGGTTTTTGGAATGGGTTTATGTTGATTGGAGGAAATTAGTCGTTTTTAGATTTTAGGAGTTGTAAATTTAATCTAAATGGAGAGATATGCTCTCTATTGAGTTTGCCAAGGGATGTGTGGTATGGTAAACATGATGTTGATGGAGATTCATTCTCTACAGGATAAAAGGTAGCCAGTCAAAGATTTAGATAAGTGGTTGATTGTAGCCTAAATAAGCTAGACCACCAAGAAATTCTGAATAATAAATTTTAAAAAATTGGTAATTATTTGCGTGATTTATCATATCATTTAAAAATAAAGATGATGATTTGTTTAAATCCATATTGTAAATGCTAAAAGTTCATTGATTATGTTTTTTTTTTTTTTTTTTGTGAATAACCATGAAATTTATTGAAAGAAGAAGAAACACAATAAGAAGAGAAGAGAAAATGGCAGTCCTAGTGCACGAGGCTCCCACCACTGCAAGGTCTGGGAAGAGTCAGATGTATGCAGCCTTACCCCTACAAGCAGAGAGGTTGTTTCCGTGACTTGAACCCTTGATGCCCAGGTCACGATGGAGCAACCTTACCAATGCGCCAAGGCTTGCCCTTGAAGAGAGGAAAAAAACCATAGAAAAAAAGAAAAAAGAGGGCACATTTCCACAAAAAGCCACTACATCGTAGAGTTGGAATTGGAAGACGAGTCCTTAATACATAAAATCCCTACGAATGCCCCCTTTTTGGCTAGCCTATTGAGATATAATGTATTGAGAGTAGTATGGTCACATTGGTTGTATAAATGTAACAAGATGGAATACCACACTAGGGAATACCAACTCTCTCTCTCTCTCTCTCTCTCTCTCTCTCTCTCTCTCTATATATATATATATATATATATAGAGAGAGAGAGAGAGAGAATTGCAGATACACAGCATGATGCAACCATAGATTACTTGCATTGATCTAGTTTGTCAAAGTGTTAGTTGTCCCTTTTGATTATTGACAACCTAGAATTTATGTTACTAGAAAGTATGTTTTAGAGCATAGAATCATGTTTCACCAATGAAGCTGAGAGGAATGATGAATTGCAAAGATTGGGAGTGTTTGTTTCACTTGTGAATACTAAATGTAGAAATGCATGTTTCAGAAAATTATCTAATAAATGACATTCAATGTTTATCCTTTGGACCCATATTCCCTATATAGAAACCTTTCCTTAGGGGTGGGAAGGAGCTCCTCTAGGAGTAGGGTTGTTAATTAGGCCAGGCCCAACTGTGCTGAAGCTTTTGTCAAAGAGTTCTTCTTAAATTTTAATTACATTACCAATATGGTTGGTGTTTTATGTAAATGTCATAGCGAATTACAAGCTGCCCAAGCAACACAAGTTGCACATATGACATAGTTATTGATGAACTTGAAACTGGAAAATTAGTAAATTAATACTCTTAAATGAGTTGGTCATTCCCGTTTGGATTCCCATTGCTATTCTATTTGTAGTCTAGTAAAGATGTTTAGTGCAACTTGTTCGGCACTTAAAATTATTAAGAAAGAATAATCAACCTACACTTGACGCGGGGGTACTAATGCAGCTTATTAAATGATCACATCCTTTGAATTAGTATTCATTTTGCATTTAATAGAGGAAATCATTTGTACTAATGATGTTCTTTGCCAAGCTTTGCAACAAAAATATCAAGACGTTTCGAATTTTGTACATTTAATTTCAACTACAAAAGCACTTATCTAAAAATTGAGAGAATATGGTTTAGATAATTTGTTTGAATAAATAATCTTGTTATCTAAACAATTTGAAATTGATATTCAAGATTTGAGTGTTCGTTATGTTGAAGATCATGGCCGTCACCAACAAGATCAAATTACAGTTAAAAATCATTATCATTTTAATATATTTAACACTACCATAGATTTTTAATTGCAAAAATTCAATAGTAGGCTTAGTGAACGGGTAGTAGAACTTTTGACACTTAGCTCAGCTTTGGATCTAAGGGATGCTTATAAATCTTTTAAAATTGATGATATATGTTGTCTTGTGGAGAAGTATTATCCTCTCGATTTTATTGAACAAAAGAAAATTAATTTAAAGTTTTAATTGAAGTACTTTAACTTGAAGTTCCTAATCATCCAAAGTTACAAAAATTGTTTTCCATAGTAAAATTATGTTAGGGATTCATAGAGACAGAAAATTAAAAGATGTACCATCTTGTTGATAGTTTGATTTGTCTTATTTTGACTCTTCCAGTGTCTATCGCAATTAATAAACGAGTATTTTTAGTTATGAAAATTGCTAAAACAAGAAATCGCAACAAAATGGATGATGTGTTTCTTGTAGATAATTTGGTTGTCTATATTAAAAGGGAAATTGGTGAGAATTTCAGTTCAAATTCGATACGTTGTGATTTTAGTTCTCTAAAATACCGTAGTGTCATGCCTTGTGTGACAACCAAATGCTCTAATGATCCTCACTAACCTGAATATATACATTTTGTATATATGAGCATGAGGTTCTAGAAGATTATAGAAAATTTTTAAATAATCTAGAAGGTTCTAGAGAGCTCTAGATCATTATAGAAGATTCTATAATGGTCTAGAGTAGTGTGAAAGTTTATAGAGGGTTCTAGACTAGTTGAGAGAGTTTTTGAAGTCTCTAAAATCTACGAGAAGATTCTAGATGTTTGCAGAAAGATCTAGAATAATCTAAAAGACGCTAGAATATAATAGAGTGTCCTAAAAGAACATAGGAGCATTCTAAAGGATTCCACCTAAGGAGGTAGATTATGTTTCTAGAGAAAACCAAGAAGACAACCATGATGGATGGCACTTGGTATCATCCTAAGCCATGATGGAGCCTTAGGGTTCTATAAAGGGGGGGGGAGAACCCCTCATTTGCAAACAACCTCCAAAAACTCAAATGCTCTAAAATATTTTGTAACTATTCTTGTGAATGGGTAACAATGTTATTCTTCCCTCTGTCTTGAGTGTAGTTGTAGCTCTTTTCTTATTCTAAGTGTGGGTATTGAGCTAAGTTGATTCATCTACTAGTGGGAGTAGTCGAATGTGGCATAGATTATGCATTAATGGAAGTTATATTCATAACGGAAAGCTACAATTTTAAATAGGGATACTTAGTTTTTGTATTTTTATTTCTTTTTTGTACAAATATACCTACCAAGTATCTGCATGATAACTGGTTAGATATAGGTGAAAGTGAAAGAAAGTTTACTGTTCTTGAACAAAGAAATTAGTAAAATTCATTTAAACAACCACATATCTACATATGCTTTCCCATGAT
>JAOXJP010166534.1:0-12771 GCA_025762735.1 Platanus orientalis
CACACGGGGGGGGGATCAACTGACTTTTTGGGATGTCACATCACCTCCAAAAAGTGAATTGATTCCCCCCCCCTCGTGTGGCCCTTGAGTGCCTCACAAGGGGGGTGGCGTAGAGGATATCAGCCCTATTAAAATGGGCAAAGATTTTAAAGAGTCTCTTCGTGGTGTTAGGCAATGCACTGATCACTATGTTGTAAGGGACGTATTCTTCAAACAGTTCCCCTTCCATGGGAAGTTTTGAAACATTTACAAACTACCATATGGTAATCCCAAGTTCACCATATTGACAGAGAAATGTGTTGGTATTAGGGCATCATCTTGACAAGGCCTCCACAAATATTGTAGTGTGGCAGGAGAAATGACCCATCGAACATTTCATGGCTTTGGTCATTCTGACTATCTCGATAGAGTCACCAACGTTATCTAGGCAGTCCATATAGTCCATTTACTGTCAAGTGTGATAGTTTATGAACCACAAAATCTTGTCCGTTCACTAAACATTTCCTAGGCATATTTGCCTAAGTAGAGTCCTCATTTCTTTAATTTTAAACTCACTAGGAAAAAGCTACCTGTCAACCTCTCTATAAATACCCATGAACTACATAGTGTGAGTAGTTTTCATTCATCTCTCTTTCTTTCAATCTCTTTTGCAATCATCCTCTCCATCCAGCCTTCAAGTCACATGTCCAAAGTTTATCCGTCTTCTCCAGGGAAGCTATAAGTTCTTAAACCATTGCATCAATTAAGGAAGACAACAAAGGAGCACAAGAACTAGGGATTGGCGGTGACAACTAGGTTAGCTTTTGTTTCAAAGACCATGAAGTGTAATAATGGCTTCTTTTCTAGTTGTAGTTTATATTAATGAAAATGCTTATTCTTTTCTTTTTTCTCTTTTATTTATGAATGCTTTGCTTGAATACAAATCATTTAACAAAAGTTTCAATTAGAGGTTTGTTGCCTCAACAATGGAAGCAGTAGTTAACAAGCCTTCTATGGAAGGTTTAAAGTGAAAGTCCCCAATAAAAAATATTAAGACAAACCCAAAATAGCAGGGAAATTTGCACATCAATATTTCAGCCAAAAGGTAGCAAAATTTGGTGTTACAGGGTTAATTTCCGGTGGCTACTACCTCTCTCTCTCTCTCTGCTCAATCTGAACATGGGATTGAGATATCGAATTCTGATCTCAATCTCTCAATCCCAAAACCACACATTGCATACCAAAGACAACCTAAGTCTTTTTGGCTTTCATCTCTCTATAACAAGGTCATCCACCAATAAATTTCCCAATCTCCTTAACATATCCACTTTTTCTTGTTCTTATACTCCTTTCTAGGCTTTCTCCTGAAGGTAAACTTTGGAGATTCTATTAAAACTTCACTTCAAACTGCAGGATGCAGTAAGTTAAACTACTTCAACAAGTAATGATTGTCTACATTGTGACATGTATTCGTAATTATAACTCTGGCCCAAATTTAATTGGAGCTTTAAATTTTTGGCATTCGAGCATGTTTTGAGAACAATTATGCATTAATGTATTTTAATTTACTACAGAGGATCAAAACAAAGGAGGTACTTGCATACAGCATGGGGAGACCATACACTACTCATTGGTCATTAATGAAACCATTGTAAGGCTCAGGAAGAGCTAGCATTTAGCAAGAGGAAGAGCATACACCAGGCAGGAAGTTTTTGCTGAAAATGTGATTCATTGATTATTGTTTTTATTTGTTATTTTTTTCATTTACGCAATATCTTAGGCCTGTGCCGTACATCCAATCTTCATTTATGGTCATTTTTTTTTTATATAAAATTTATGGTCATTTCACTCATTGATTTATTGATGTTGTGATGTAGAGTTTGGTAATTTAATAATTATGTATGGGAGAAGATTGGACCTTATTCACATACTGATTCATGACTGAATTGGGTTTAGATTAGGCATTTAAATCTGACCTAAATTATTCGAATAAACATCCGTATCAGATTTGTATTCGATCCGTTTATAGTGAATATGGATCTATTAGTATTCAATATAGAAAATATTTGTATCCGTTTAAGTGTATATGTATATTGTATACATACATTATAGTAGCTTTGCTTTTCATTATATAATTTTGTTAGGTTATATATATATATATATATATATATATATATATATATATATATATTAGGATTTTATTTTATGGATTTTGGATTTCTAGATATCCAAACAGATATTGGTAAATATCTTGTAAATAAGTTATATTTTGATATACATATCATGTAACCATATATTCAAATCTGATCTAATATCTAGTTTCTTTAAGCCTTTGTCTGTTTCTCCAAATTTGAGAAAAATCTGATGGAATTGAGTATGAAACTCCATTGATTAGATGATTTCCCTACATCAAATTGGCTAGGTTAGAAATTTATCGATATTTGTGCAAATCCAATAGAATCCATTCCTTTAGGCCAAGTCGCCATGAATTGTGTAGAAAAGAAAAGAAAAGAAAAAATAGAAAATAAAATCCCACAAGAAAAAGAAAGAAAAGAATCATAAGAAGAACAAAAAAAAAAACCAACTTGTCAGGACAAATAGAAAGCTTAAAAATGATTTTTTCTGAAAAAAATTTGTTACGAGAAAATTTTTTCATGGCAACCAGATTGACCTCTGTATTTCATCAATTCCTCTTTCCCATGGTCGAATTTGTGATCAAATATTGCGGCCGCTGATCTCTAATAGATTTCACTGAATTTGTTTTCTATTTCTTTCATCGTACTGATTTCTATTCCATATCTAAATCCATATGCTTTTTTGAATTCTATCCCATTCAGACGGAGCCTAACTGTCTAAGTAGCTCAGATGAATTACACCAATCACGAGTCAAGTTGCAGCATTGTGAAGATATTTCTGTCGACACAAGCCTATACAAGTACTAGAACACCCTCCACCGTCGAGTGTTTTTACTTCTTTTTTACCCATAAAATTCCTTGATTGACGTGCAAAAGCAAACACGTTCACCCCAGTTACCCAGACACAGTACATCGCTTTTTTGACTTTTCGACTCTTTCCAAAAGCACTCACTGTGCAACTCCATAATAACACGGAACAGGAATGGCGAGAGATGGCGATATTTCGTTTGGTAGTGGTTAAGGAATATTCTTATTTATAAACAATCTAGAAAAATTAGAATCCAATTCTTTCATAATAACTCCGTCATAAATAGGAAGAAGATAAGGCCAGGATTGCTTTCGTAGGGGTTTACGAATAATCTTTTTTTGTAAGACGGTAAAGAGCAACTTATCATTACTATTTTTTTTTTTTTTTGGGTAAAGAGTTTCGTTTCCAGTTTTTTATTTTTTTGTTTTCTTAGTTTTTGGGGAGAGAGAGCAGTAGAGAGTATTCATGGATCATAGATTAATGGAAGCAGTAGTATCGGGCGATGTCAATCACCTGAGACAGCTGCTAGACCAAAACAACAACCTCCTTCTTGAAGTAACTCCAGGGAAGAACACAGCCCTCCATGTTGCGGTGAGATATGGACATGAACATCTGTTGAGAGAAATTTATTGGAGGCGTCGGTCACTTCTGATGATGGAAAACTCAAAAGGTGATACTCCGCTACATCTTGCAGCAAGGGTGGGAAATCTGAAAATGGTTCAACATCTGGTAAATTTTGCGAAATCTTTGGCTACGGAGGATGTTGAAAATGGAGGAGGAATTGATGCAGAGGCGATATTGAGGAAGCAAACTTACCAGAATGACACAGCACTGCACGAGGCCGTGAGAATGGGTCACCTTGAGGTAGTAAAGGTCCTCTTGAAGGCAGATTCGGAAGTGCCATGTCTGGTCAATAGGTTGGGCGAATGCCCCCTTTACTTGGCTGCCGAGAGAGGTTGGTTCGAGATTGCACATCAACTTTTAGAAAAACCTTACAGTTGCGACCATGGAGGCCCCAATGGCCGAACACCTCTGCACGCAGCTGTCATTCATGGCAATTTTGGTAAATATACACTAACCTCTTTTTTCTTTTCATTATGACTTATGAGCGTGCTTATCTCAACGTAGATTATTGGTATTAGACGACCGTTCCCATTAATTGGATCCATGTAGATGTAGACTTGTAGTACAAGCGGTGGGCCGGTGGCAATGGGTCAAGTTGGATCGGGTCGGGTCAGGTTGATTAATGGTATCATTTCCGCGTTCCCTTAATGAACGCCTACACATGGCTTGATTTTCACTTTTTGATTCGTTAATGGGGCACACCAAATCCTGGGTATCATTTAAAGGGTTGGAAAAGGCCAACCCGAATCCACAACTAACTGGTTGGGTTGGCTGAAAGTCTGACCAGTTCGAATTCTGGGTTCAGGTTGAGGAAGCAAATATTCTCCCGATTTGTATACTCCCCCATCCTCCCAAAACAAAGACTGGCCGGGTTGAATAGGTTTAAATCCGTAAAAACCCAGCCTCCATGTCTGGGAGAATGGGGCGGATAAAATTTGGGATTGGAACATTTGCTTCCGTTGAGGTGTGATATCAGCCGGTTTGGTGAGGTTCAATATGAACGGGGAGTGATCAGGTCGGATACGGGATGAATTAGCTAATCCGGTAAGGTTTTGCCTTAAACAAAGCTGATTGGGTCAGATTGCAACTCTACTGTAAGGGGCCCACACCCCCTGTGAGGGGGCGAACGGTACATACTTTCGGTATCAGATTATGTAACACTTACAATATTTACTCCATCTTTCATGTTAGAATTATATACATAGGACTGTTTGGTGCGGCTTGAGTTATATGCTCGGTCTTCCATGCACGAGAAAATAACCATCTAATTCTGGGCCAGCCATATCAATGAGTAGTTTGGAGTTCAGAATCCATGGCTCATACCAGACTTTTGTATTTAAACCATTCCCTATCAACCATGTATTTAAACCATCCTTCTTTTAGAATTTGCATGCATTTCAAGATGTCCGATCATGTTTTAGATGTCGTCTTTGGACACTTTTCCATTAGAACCTTTGCGTATTTTGCTTTTAAGAATTTTGACCCAGAATGCACCTGAATTTTCTAGAAAAAGCCAACCCAATTTAGAGACAAGGGATTTGTTGACTAACTCTATATCTCTAAAACCCAGTCCCCTTTTGTATTTATCACTCTGTAATATCTCCAGGCTTTTAACTATAAGTGCCTTCCTCTTTTAAATCGCCACCAAAAGTCTCTTTCTTTGTGTGAATTCATTTGCCAACCTATTTCTTTTGGAATAAGATTTGCTGACGTAAAATATACTGGATAGCTGCCACCACCTTTTATTTTTAATTACAATTGTCTTTCCCCGTATGAGATAATAATTTTTCTTTCTAGCTTGATAATTTTACTTCCACCTTTGAATAAAAAATTGGTGACTGTTCTTTGATTGATCCAATAAAGGATGTTCCTCGAGGTATTTGTTTGTTTTCTCCACTTTTTTGACCCCCATCATGTAAATTACCTCCACTTTTCTCATGACCTACATTTATGTTGAAATGCATTGATAATTTTTCAAAGTTAATTTTTCATCAAAACCATTTTTTAAGGCTTGAAGTGTTCTTTAATTTTATTGATAGTGGTCCTGTTAGTTCTGCTAAACAAGAATAAAGCATCAACAAGCATCAAGTGGGATATAGGAAAAGCATACCTATTAATTGTCGATCCTCTAAATTGGTGTGTCATCTCAATTTTTGAGATAAGCTGGCAGAAAACTTCAGCACATATTATGAATAAGGAGAAAGTAGATATCCTTGCCTAATGCCCTATTTCAAGGTTGTAATCCAATGTGTTGATCCCTAGGCATTTTCCTTAAATTCTTTTTTTTTTTTTACTATATTTTTTCCTCAAATCCCTAGGCTTTCTTACATCATTAGCCTAAATTAATTTAAAATTATTGTTATTACAATGACCTTTATATTACAACAACGTTTGGTGGAGATAATTTTTTTTATTTTTGTTGAAACCGACCTATACAACCATGCATGATTGATTTTTTATAAGAGTATATATTTATTTATTTTTGGGTAGAGAATACGAAGAAGAAACAAAGACTAAATAGGACACCCATTCCCCAAACCCAAGCAAGGGGTGCAGACCATTTACAACGATGAGAGCCAATTGATTGGGTTCTTTTTGCTATAGAGTGAGCAACACCATTTTGCGGCTTGTTAACAAACTTGAATAAAATAGTTAGGATCTTGTTGTGTGAAAGCTTAGATTTGGAATCGTATGCAACAAAATAGATGAAAGAAAATAGCGAAACTAACAATCACACAAATAACAAGAAATGATTGACATGGATCGGCTTGAAACCTACATCCACAGGCTAAGAACAGCGAGAGATTCATTATGAACAAAAATAGAAATTACAATGAATAGTGTGGTAGCATGAATCCCAAGCTCAAAAAACACAAAATGTAAATCCCTAAAACCCTATTTAAATCCGCTGCATAACATCCTCCATAGAGATGGTATATTTTCCATAGAGTAAGGTAGTAATGAAGTGTTCATATGATGGAAGGTAAAGAACACAAAACAATAATATCTTGATCTTTATAATCAGCAGCCTTAATTTCAATTTTCTTCAAATCCATAATGATTTTATTGAGTTCATCAAAGTGGGTTTTAAGAGATATAGCTTCTTTTATCCTAAATGTATGGAGACATTTTGTTCAATAACAACCTATTTGTGAGAAACTTAGTTATTTATAGGTTTTCCAACATGAGCCACAACCTAGTTGTAATAACTTCATCTGCAACCTTTTGTAACACTTCATTGGCTTAGCATAACTGAATCGTGCTGAGTGCCTTGATGTTGAGTTCTTTTTTGTTGTATTCCGTCGTTGTCGCGTGAAGCTTTTCCTTTTCCACCAATGATTTGGACAATCTTTGTTGAATCAACAGAGTGTGCATCTTCATGCGTTATAGACTAAATTTGTTCTACCCATCGACTAAATTTGTTCTGGCCATCGAACTTCTCTACTTTGTACTTCGTACTTTGTCACCATCACCATCTTTTTAAAAAAACAAAAGCTCAACTGAATAACCTAGGGATTTGATACCAATTTGTTGTGTGGAAGCCTATATTCGGAGTTGTATGCAACAAAATGGACTAAAGAAAATAGCAAAAATAGAAATCACACAAAGTACAAGAGACGATTTATGTAGTTTAGCTTGAAGGTTATGTCCTCGAGCAAAGAATGGAGAGAGAGATTTCACTATGAACGAAAATAGAGATTATAATGAACAATGCAGCAGCACGAAACCCAAGAAACCCAAAATATAAACCCCCAAAACCCTATTCAACATGTGGGTCGGGTTGGACCCCAAATTGGTTCAAAAATACTGGTTGCTCACCTTCGCCCATAAACACATCGTATTGGGTTTTTCTTCATATCGCGCATTTGAGTTACATCTCGGATTGAATTTTAGACACATTCCCAACAGATCCAATATCATCAATAATATGTTCCAGGTTCACTTGGGAATGAAAAGATGACTCCTTTAGCATCACTTTCGATGATGATGTTGTCAACCCCAAGATTAATGGCTAGAATCATACCCACTCTAATGGACATGGCCTATGCAAATAGCTGAGATAACCAGGGAAGAGGTTCCGCTGCTGTTACTAATAATTTCCCATCGTCCTTCCTTTAAAACCAAACTAGTTCCTACTTTCTTGAGGGAATTCACCACAATAGCATCACAATTAAGTTTGATCCAACCCTTATGGGGGCGGACCCATACTTTCCTCTTATTATAATTAGAAATAAGAGAAGAATAGTTAAAAGTATCAAACTGAGAAGAATAGAAATCACATAACAGATTGTTAACTTTTGCAATCACTGATATAGGAGGAGATTTATGTTGAAGACTACCTCATTTCGAGCCTTCCAAATTTTCTGATACACTATTACGTGATAGGGATTCACCTTTATCTTATCAAAATTATCCAGAAGTAGGGAAGACGTCCACTCAAGAAACTAATCAGCAAAAGACTATTCATGGAGAGCTTCCGATCTTAGCATGAGCTTTGATATTCATATGAACACTCTATAAGGCATGGGAAATCATTTCAGATGCCTCTTCACATGTGTGACAGCGGGAGTCTTGCATGATGTGATGGTTGAAGGGGTTTTCCTTAACTGCTAAAACATTTGCACATCTCCATACAAAAGTTTTAATTTTGGGAGGGACTTTAAATTTCTACAGTGGCTTCCAATTAAGCCATAACTCTGTTGTACATCTGTTGAACTGAAATGTTGTTGTGGCCTAATGACGAGCTGACTTGACTGAAAACTTTCCTGAATCGTGATAACCCCAAATCAGATTAGCCTCTCCATAAATCAGATTAATTTGAATCTTCAAAATGGCCCCTTTTCTCTTAGACTCACAAATTCATCTAATTTGTCTATCCTCCACGATCTTCAGTCGGGATCAATGAAGTTAGCTACTGGTTCAAGGGGACAGTTGTCAGGTTTTATTGAAGCAAGTTTAAAGTCCATCCAGAACTGTATGCCGGAGCCCTTTCATTTCAGTCCCTTCCTTAACAGATTGCTTTTAGCCATTGTACTTCTCCAGGCCCATGAGGGAGAATGAACATTTTTTCTATGAAGGAAAGTCGTGCTTAGGAAGTGTACGATTTTCATGATGTGTGTCCAATGTGAACCTCCTACTTTTAGTAATCTCCATCCAAGATTTACTAAGAGAAATAGTGATGCAGTGCAGCAAGTTGTAAATAAGTTTATGGAGCACATTGATCACAAGAAGTTAAAATTGGCCCCTAAACTTTAAACAACCATAATTTTTGATCCCAATATTTAATTTTGACTTATAAGTACTCAAAACAACCGGTTTGATAAGCTCTGCAACATCCTAAACAACAATTGTGGTTTGCGATCTGGAACACCCCCAAAATCCAACTTTTAAGTTATCAAATGACCATTTTTTGTTAAATTTTTCTATTTTGGGAAACATCCAATTGTCGCATATTTTAGGGAATATTTGATTTGATTCTTTTTTGGAATATCTTAATAAGTATTTTAAAAATATTATAGTGGTTTTGGGTAGATTTTAGAAATTTCCATTTTTGTAATTTTTCTTCTTTTTAGCAATTTATAATGTAATAGGAATTCAAATCTATTTAGGAAGTTTCTATTTTGGGTTGGGTACTAGGTCTATATATTCTCCATTGTAATTGAATTGATTGATTAAGTTTGAATGAAGTTTTAAGTTACTAAGAGTTTTCTCTATCCTAATTCTTGGTATTCCTTTGTAAAAATCAACAAGCCCTATTGTTCTTAATATTTTCTTTTGTGAAAATCAATAGATTCGTGGAAGGTTGTGTTCAATTGGTTAGCCAGATTCATCCCCAATTGCTCATTGCATCAGTTAGTATCAGAGTTAGCTTCTATACCTTGCCGCCAAAGAGACATGCAAGTGCTCGCGAAGGTCTGTTAGATGAAGTGTACGAGCGGGATGATGTAGTACAATTGGCTTAACATATCTAGGTGTTGACCCAACAAATGGTCGCCTTAGAAATTATGGTTCAATGCTAGAACCGATCACCGAATCCACGTTACGTGGAGGAGGATGCCGATTATGATCTAGATTACACATTCACTAAGTATGGACCAAGAAGGAAGCCAGTGGTTGAAACTCGTAGAGAAAATTGCGATTTTTGGCGATGGGAATCTAGGTAGAAAGTTGAGATCCTTGAGTTTCATGGGAGATTACAATCAAAAGAGTTCCTTTATTAGATAAAAATTGTTGAGGAGGTGCTTGATAATAAGTGTGTCCAATTGGTTGCAACGAGGTTTTGCGGGAGAGTCACTGTTTGGTGGCAGCAAACCAAGCTTACTAGAGCCTGACATAGCAATGCAAAGGTAGAATCATGGAAATAACTCAAAAGCACATATGCATGAAGCCTCTTTACCGCATAACTATGCAAGGGTGCTGTACCAACGACTCCAAAACTTGTGGTAAGGAACAAAGACAGTTGATGAGTTACCAAAGTTTATTAAACATGGAGGAGTAATTGGTGTCTCAATATATTGGAGGTCTGCAATAGCAGTTTCAAGATACTTTAAACTTATTTGATCTGTTTTCAGTCTTTGAAGCTCATCAACAAGCATTAAATCTTGAGTGACAGATGGGCCATAGAGGACCTAGTAGCAATACAACTAGCCAGAACCATGTTAGCACATAACCCCTTACCCGTGCAACAGGGCAACAAGGTGTTACCAGTAACTAGTTAGCTCTAGTTTGTCAAACCTAGCTTTAGCCTTAGGCACATAAGAGTCCTACGAGTGCGGTGAACCAGGTCTACACACCGAATTCTGAAAAGGTGACCTTACAAGAAAGAATTTGTTCATAGAAATTGATGGTGTTGATGACGAACAACTTTGTGACTTTGAGCAAGACCTTGAATTCGAAACCAACGATGATGATCTGCAATAAGAGGATTATGCTGTAGGTGATCAAGGGCAATCCTTGGTAGTGAGGAGGACATGTTTCACCCCAAGGGAATAAATGAAGTGAGTTGGATTTGGAATAATATTTTCCATTCAACTTGCATTATTAGAGGATAGGTGATGTAGCACATTAAGTAGATACCCAAATTTGATGTAGGATATTATCAACTATTTCAAAGAATCATCAAATTAATAATAAAAGAAAGAACACACATTAATCCACCAATAATTAATCTCTAAATCATATAAGTAGCCAAAAATTTTAAAATTTGAAGAATAAAATGAAGGAAAGGAAACTAGAAGAGTTTAGAATAGAAAATGGGAAGAAAATAGAAAGAAAGAATTTAAAAGGGCAATTTTGGAATTTTTTGGGTAGAAATCCAAAATTACCAAAATGCTCCTAACTGTGCATTAAAAAATTATCACATTTTACAGATAAATTTTGACTTATATCAGGGTCATATGATTAAAATTTCATAAGATTTGGATTATGTTTGCTCTATGAAACATTAAATTTTTAGACATCTGGAGATTCTTTAATGGAGGTTTACCAAAACTAATAGAGAATCTTTATCTTTAAATCAGTAAGGAAGAAGGGGATTTAAGTGGAGTTTAGGGGGCTTGAAAGAAAATAAGATGGAAAATATAGAAAATAAGAAGAAAAAGAGAAGAGAAAAGTGTACCTTGTGGAGAAGACCTTATCTCACACCTAGGAAAACCTTACCTAGGTTTAAGCTTTGGCACAAAACTTGAAGAAGAGAGGGAGTTCCACTCATGGAGAACAAAAAATCAGTCAAAATTTTTATTAATTCCATCATACCAATACAAAAACGTGCAATTTTGTATAAAAGCTCACAAACTTAAGAAAATAACAAGAAACCAAATTAGAAACTTTTAAACTATTAGCTTACTTGATACTTAAAACTTTTTTAAACTCAAAACTAGTAAAAACTTGACTTTATAAAACAAAGTGCCAACTTTAGGCCCTTCTAGAGGATTTTGACCAACACTGTAAGAGGTCCCCACTTTGACTTGTTGACTATAAAATTACTAAAATACCATTGGTAATAATGCATTGTTACAAAAATACCCAAAAACAAAAATTAAAATGCGTATCATGTCCTAACCCCTAATACTTATTAAACTATGAAATAAAATAATAAAAATTTAATAAAAGGACTCCAAACTAAACCAAAAACTCCATGTGCCATCTTGTGTGTCTTCATTTGTGGACCCCATTAAGAACATGTGTGGGTCCCACCTTGTCTCCCATGTCCTCATCAATAGGTTTTTCGCCTCGATATTGATTTAGGAAATTATGAGAACGTGGTGGTGGAATAAGTGATTCAAAAGCTGAAACTGGACATTAAACCACATCTAAATCCATTCACTTTATCATGGCTCAAGAATGGACTACAGTAAAAGTCTCTAAACGTTACTTAGTAATTTTTTCTATTAGCTATAAGTGTAAGGACAAAGCATGGTGTAATGTTATCAATATAGATGCTTGTCATATTCTGTTGGGTAAACCTTGGCAATTTGATAGAAGTATCACTCATGATGAACGCAAAAATATCTATAGTTCTATGTGGGACATTACCTGCATTGTTCTTATGCCATCTAAGGAGACTACACCTAAACCACCAGATAGGGAGAGTTTCAATCTCTTATCATTATACAAGTTGTAGGAAAAATGAAGCAATTTGGGATGGTATATATGTTAGTAGGGATGGATAATACGAACAATATTGTAATTCCAGAGCCTGTTAATTCTCTCATTGATGAGTTTTAAGATATTGATGTAGGACAATTGAGAAGATACCAAAAAATGATGTAGAACAATTTTCCAAAGCCTCAAACAATGGTTAGATTTAAAGTGCGGAAGCAAAAGTTTTTAAGACTTGAATTTAGCACTTCAAGTAACCTCAAATAAGAGAAAATTGATAATAGAATTGCAGTAATAGAGTTTAGGAAAATATACAATGAAAAGAAGGAAAAAGACCCAAAAATGGTATTTTTGTAATTTTGGATAAAAAAAATCCAAAATTAACTAAAATACCCCTTTGATGCGTCAGAAAATTCTAAAATTATTATGGTCGTTTCTAACATGTGATAGGATTCTACAATTAAAATTTTATGAAATTCCGATAAGATTTGATGGGTCAAATCAAAGAATTTCAAAAAAAGTGAAGGTGTTTTAATGGAGGTTTTAAGAGAAGGAGGAGGAAGAAGAAGAACGAAAAAAAGAAGACTATAATAGAAAGAAGGAGAAGAGAGTAGTATAGAAAGA
>JAOXJP010166545.1:0-26788 GCA_025762735.1 Platanus orientalis
TTTTAGTACTCCCAACATATACAATATCCTTCTATTTACTACCAAAAAAAATTGTGAAACAACAAAAAAAGACAATTTCAGTAGAGGCAAAAAGAAAAAAAAATCAATTGGACTAAATGGAACAACTTATGAAGAAATAAAAGAGATAAGGGTATAGGTTTCAAAGATCTTCATGCTTATAATAAATCTCTTTTAGCAAAACAAGCATAAAGAATCCTCCAAATCCATAATCATTATGGGTTAAGACATTAAAATTCATATATTTTCCTAATAAAATGTTCCTTAAAGCCAAATGCTCAAATAATAGCTCATGGCTCTATATAACGAAAGGGAGAAATTTATTAAAAAATGCCCAAGATGGGAAATTGGTAATGGAAAAATGTAGTTTTTAGGAAGACCCATGGATACCAACTATTAAAAATTTTATCTTGCAATATAAAAAAAAAACCATAGATAACAATATTAATAAGGTGAAAGATGCAATTAATCAGAAAACAAAAGAATTGAAAGAATTTGAACTTCAAGGATATTTAACAAAAAAATGAATTAAATGAAATAAAGAAAATCTTCATAAGCGAAAACCATCACTAAGATAAACTAATTTGGCATTAAGAAAAGAAAGACAATTATTCAGTTAAGTAATATTATGGAAGACATTAAAAGAAATAATAATATAAGTAAGAGAGAAGTAGAAGATCAATCATTAATGTATATGACATAAATAATAGTAATACTAATTAAATAATGATGAATAATGAAAAATAATATAGTGGATAATAATCACAACAAAATTAGTAGTTATAATAGTAATAATCTAAATGATAACAATAGCTATAATGGAGATAATAATAATAATAATAATCACCAAAATGATAATACACATAATATCAACATAAAAAATAGGCAACATTGTAACAGAAACTCCATTCCACGGAATAAGTTATGGAATTTGAAAAAACCACCTAAAATTAAACATTTTGTATGAAAAACTTGTAATGAAGCATTACCAATGAAGGGTAACCTTAATAAAAGAAAAATAAAGACTCAAACAACTTGATTTATATAAAGAACATGAAGAAACAATAATACACGGGCTTATTACATATCCATTCATAACCAAAATCTGGTATGCATCTCAGCTATCAATAAGAATAGATACAAATGAAGCATGGTCTTTTAAGGAATAGTTCAAAATATGGTTAGATTATCCTGGTATGAGTAATAAAGAAAGAATATGGATTAATTGCTAAAATGATTACTATTATCTATTGGAATATATGGCACCACCAGAATGATATTATTTTTAGAAATAAGAATACAATATGAAACCTATTTTGAAAAATGCTTGCAAATTGATAACAGAGATGGAAATAATAAACACTCCGGCAGGAGTGGAAGAAAGGATGATAAACAATGTATGTGGAATACTCCAAAGTAGAACTTTGTGAAGTTGAACTTCAATGGAGCACTCTCAACAAAGTATCAAAAAGGAGGATTGGCGATTGTTATTCGAAACACTAAAGGAGAAATAATCATAGCCAGATCAAAACAAAGAAGTACAACATCACCGCTACTGGTGGAAAGTGAAGTTGCATTATTTGGGTTATGTACGACAGTTGTTATAGGAGTCAAAAAATTTGAAATAAAGGGAGATAAAAAGAACGTCATTACAGTGATGCGGGGAAATTTGGAAGAAAGTCTGACAAAAATAAGACTTTGCATTAAAGACTGCGAACTTCTACTTAATCATTTTTTGAAACTTTGATTTACTTTATGCTACTAGAAACAATAATAAGGTTGCTAATGTAATAACCAAAAAGGGGATTACTCATCTATTTGCTACATGGATGGATAATCCTCATTTATGGCTGTCAAAATAAGTAGAGGAAGACCTATGCTTTTAATCTTTAAATGAAAATAATCTTTATCAAAGAAAAAGAAATAGAAAGTTTTCTTGTGCCCGAGTTGATCCTTCACAAACTACTTTTTACAAATAGTTCGGCTTTCCCCTAGACCCCAAGGTTAGCTATTGTGCTAAGTATTTTATATGATCTATTTAGTTATATATGTAGATGATATGATTTATTTGAGCATGATTCTATTTTTTTAGAGAGAGAGAGAGAGAGAGATGATGTGTGAGAGTGCATAGTCTAAGTGGATTTCTATAGAGATGAGATAGGGTTTGTAGAATAGAGAGAAGGGAAGAAGAAGAGAGGAAATAGGAAAAATCAAATGGAGAGTTTGTTAATCATCTACATGTAGTGTATTATTAAGAGATACTTGAGTTATTGCATTGGGTATTTACAAGTATACCATTCATGTACAATATACCTAAATATTCTAACATTTTGTACCCCATTTACACTAACACTTCCCTTTAAGTTGGTATGTAAATGGTGTGCATACCATGCTTGCTAATAATCCTACTAAAACTAGAACTATACAGTCATTTTGTAAACACGTCAACTAACTGATCTCCAATCTTCATCACAAATAGAATGCAGGTTTGTTTGGTTTGCATCTTCTCCTTGATGAAGTGTCGATCTAGCTCAATATGTTTCATTTTGTCATGCTCAGTCAGAGCCATGAATTTATCTTTAGGAGGGGGGGCAAACTAAAACTATGATAATTAATTTTTTTTTCTTTTTAACATATTATGTATTTTTCTATATAAAGTAATACAAAAAATATTATAAATATAATTCAAGATGCAAGGAAGTATTTTGTAGCCCAATAAATGCATTAAAAAAAGTTCATACATATTGTTTACACCATCATATCCTTGTCCATAAATATTTTGAATATGAAGACAATGATGGGAAAGAATGATGGATATTTCATTCTTAAGAGTCAATACTAATGTATCTTTAACATGAGCAAGGTCAAAGAAGCATTCTTGTATAAAACCATCTTTGTCAATGATTCTCAAAACAAAAACCAATTGTTCTCTCTTAGAATCATCACGAGCCTCATTAACAATAATGCAAAATTTGAAATCCCCAATATCTTCACAAATCTTATTCCACATGATTGCATATCATATAAACAAAACCTATGCATTTGACACTCTTAATGGCTTTGGTGGACTCCATATTTTTTAGTGAGTCAATGAGTTTAAATATTGCAAACGGAACCAAATGAACAAAGAACCCCCTCCCCCAAATAGTAGATATTACTAGTTTTGTAAACAAGTCGAGCTAATCCATGCTAAGCTCATATTGATTTTAGCTTATGGGAGATGAACCAAACTTGGCTTATTAAGAATTGTCCAAGGCTAAGAATAGGCTCAGCTCAACTCATCTTTGCTCACTTTAGCCCAAATTGTAATATGAAGCTACATAAGTCTAATTTGCAACTCCATAGATACCATAATCTAAATTCATTAAAATTAAAAAGAAACTTCGTATTAAGGTTTACTAAATTAATTTTTAATTATATTAAACACAATTATCTAAAGGAAATAAATGTTGTGTCCAAGATTTTGTATGTCCTACTATGTTTTGGACACAAAGGTTGGGTGCATAGGGTTAAAACTATAAATTCGGTTTAAATGCAAAATAGATACCATAAAAATGGGATGTATAGGGTTAAAACCATAAAAGGGGGGTTCTAATGAATATTTGCTCCATATTTAAAAGAGGCACCATACTTAAAAAAAAAAAAACACCATTTGTCAGTCTTAGTGGGCAAAACACAGTAGGACATACAAATCCTAAACACTAGATTTGTTCCCTTATCTAAATAGTCTGAGCTTATACTGAACAAAGTCCTTTATAATTCACCTTATACTCATTTAGTACAACGAAGTGGATTTGAGTTTTCAGGCTAAGCTCATGAACAAAAAAAATTGAGCTTAAACTTGGATAATGGCAAGCCGAGCTACGTGATGTGAGGGGATCTTTTGGAAAAGCATAAACACTATGGAGGAGCATGCATGTACACACATATATACACTTTTGTTGGATTGATTTTAACTTTTTATTTTTTGGTAAAAAGGATGATTGATTAATCTATATACATTCACGATTATGATATCTTTTATCTTGTGATATGGATATTATTGCTATTACTACTTTTAAGAAATTAATTATCAATAGTTTTTTTGTTCAAAATCGGAAAGTACAAAATATCCAAGAATAAAAGATCTTTCAACCTAACATATATTGGTTTTTCTTAAGGGATAAATGTTTTGTCCAGGCTTTTTCATGTCCTATCATGTCCTATGCACAAAAGCTGTGTGCATAGTGTTAAAAGTGTAAAAATAGTTTTCAAATGAAAAAAAATAGGTATCCATAAAAAGGGATATATAGGGTTAAAACAATTTTATAAAAAAGTGTTCAAAGCAACATTTGCTCTTCAATTAAAGGAGGCACCAAATTCAAAAAACCATCACGTGCCAACATGTTGTAGAGGACATGGTAGGGCATACAAAATCCTAGATAGAACATTTGCCCCCTTTTCCTAATGATATAGGTAAGAGCATTTTCAAAAGTTTAGGGGGGCGGGGGCATGGCACGCTCCCACCCCCATGTGGCTCTGCCACTAGTCATGCGGAACGAGATCATGAGCAATGTTAATTGCGGCTTTATTGTTGTAGTATAATCTCATAGGTTTATGAAAGTTGAATCCCAACCCTCTCATAAAACCACGTATTCATAACATCTCACAAATCCCATGTGTCATAGCTCGAAACTCTACCTCTACACTTGACCAGGTTACAACAGACTGCTTATTGCTACACTAAGAGACAAGGTTACCTCCTACAAGGGTACAATAGCTAGAGGTGGATCTCTTATCAGTCACAGATCCTGCCTAATTTACATCAATGAAACTCTTTACTCAAAGATCAAGTATTCTATAATACAAGAATCCTTGACCTAGAATCTTCTTCAAATAATGAACAATGTAGAACACTACCTTAAGATGCGTGGTTGTGGGAGTATGCATAAACTAATTGACCACTACAACTATATAAGAGATATTTGGCCTAGTCAAGGTTTGGTAAATAAGCTTCCTAACAAGTCTCTAATAACGTATAATATCAATTAGTCTATGACCCTCGTTTGCATGTTAGCGGTGATTAGACTCAACGACAGTGTCACAAGGTCTCTATCCAGCATTTCTGAGTCTTGAATGTAATATAACACATATTTGCACTGAGATAGGAAGTGATCATCCTTGGATATAGCCACGTCAATCCTGAGGAAGTATTTGAGGGCCACCCCATATCATTGATTTCAAACTCCTTGCCAAGAAGTGATTGTTCTTGTAGTAATCATCTCAAGTAACCATGGTATCATCAACATAGATAATAAGTGCTATAACCTTCCCTCACTGATGCTTCCCAAAAAGAGTAGGATTTGTTTAGTACTGCCTGTAGCCATTCTTGAGCATAGCACCTTGAAACCTCTCAAATCATGCTTAGGGTGATTGTTTGAGGCCATAAAGCACCTTTCTTAGGAGGCACACCTTCCCTTTGCCTATAGATAGCTGAAAATCAAGAGACAGTCTCATATAAACTTCTTCTTTAAGGTCTCTATGGAGGAAGGCATTCTTGACATCAAGTTGTTACAATGGCCAACTTTGATTTGCAACAACTGAGATCAAAATCTTGAAAGAACTCATTTTTGCTACTGAAGCAAAAGTCTCCTAGTAATCAATCCCACAAGTCTGGGAGTATCCCTTGGCTACCAACCTTGCTTTATATCATTCAACAATGTCATTTGGTTTGAGCTTCACTAAAAATACACATTTGCACCCTAATGACTCATTTCCTCTGGGAAAGGTCAACATCCCATGCCTTATTTTTTCAAGTTTCTACATCTCTTCTTCGATTGTCTTTCTCCACTAAGGCTGAGATAAAGCTTGAGGGACACAATATGGAATAGAAAAAGAAGGCAATGAGGTACAGAATGACCTAAATTCAAGAAACAAAGAATCATAACACAAATAGTTAGCAATGGGGTGTTGAGTACAAGGACGAGAACCCTTTCTAACTGCAATAGGAAAATGAGAATCATCAGGAGGAATGGAGGGAGCAATACCTAAAGAAGAGGCGACTTGTTGAAGAGACAAATGAGAGCTAGGAACAACCTTCTACCACTTTCTAACCAACATATGGATAAATTCTTTCACCCATATTTTCTTTTGAGTGGGTTTCATCTTCTTTGGAACAATGTTCTGCTCCCCCTTGCTATGGCATCCATTAAGATCAAAAAAATACAAAGGAAAAGGAAGAACAACCTTATCTTTACACACACCACGATTCTCCTCTTGAAAATGACGATGGCTAAAAGAGAAAAACGAAATAATCTCATGGAAGGTCCATGAAAACAATACACTTCTGAGTGGAAGGATGATAACACTTGTATCCCTTATGATTTGGAGCAAAACCAAGAAAAATACATTTAGGGGCTTGAGGATTTAACTTAGAACTATTTGATTTCGAAATATAGATGTTGAAAATACACCTAAATACTTAGGGAGGAAAAAAGGAAACAAGAGCAAAACTAGAGAGATGGGAAAGATGAGATTGGTTATCAAGAATCCGAGTGGGCATCCTATTCATAAGATAGGCAGCATCCTGAAGAGCATCTGCCCAAAAAATTGGTAAAACATGCATGTTAAACAACAAGGCATGAATAATATCTAACATATGACAATTCTTTCTTTCAAAAATGTCATTTTATTTAGGACTCCCTGAATATGTGCTTTGATGAAGGATATCAAGCTGAGAGAGATAGGAGGAAAAATAGTAGACATGTATTCACCTCTATTATCAGAACAAAGAATATGAATCTTCAAATCAAACTGAAAATCAACTATCTTATGAAACTGTTGAAAAGTATAACATAAAACCCTAAGTAGTACGAGTCTAATCATCTACAAATGTAACAAAATAATGGTAACCAAATAAAGAAGTAACAGGAACAGGATCCCATACATCAAAATGAACAATAGAAAAATAAGTATTCCTACTCAAGGATAAGAAAATCTATAATGTTTTGCAAAATCACAAGTTTCATAATAAAAAGAAGATGAAAACAATATTACATAAACTAGGAAATAGTTTTTTTAAAGTAAAATAAAAAGGATGGTCAAGACGAAAGTGTCACTGCATAAGCTAAGATAAAGAGGACGAAGATGTCTGATGTACTGAGGTGGCAAGATGAGAGGATGCATCAAGAAAGTAGAGCCATCACTAGGGCTGGTCATGGGCCGGGTTCGGGTTGGGCCATGGTAGGCTTGGCCTAGGCCCACCATATTAGGCATCGGGCTCATGCCCAAAATTTTTTTAAAATATTTAGGCACAAGCCCGACCCAATGAGTTTCATCGGGCCTCAGGGTGGCCCATGAATTTCACAAAACATGAATGATGAGATTAAGGTTTGAACTCAAGACCAACTAAATAATATAATAAGACATTACCAATTAAGTTATAAGATCTTATTAGTTTTTAAAAGCTCAGAAAACTATATACTTATATTCTAAGAATTAATTACTATAAAAAATCAGTTATCTTGATGATGAGGGATTTAGTTCGAGTTAACTAACCGAGCAAACCACTCTGGTCCAACCAATTTGTCGGACGACCCCCCTACTTAAACCAATGGCCACGTAGCCCAAGCGTCCAACTGATGACAGGGTTCTTCGAGTACTGCGCCGACCATGACCCAGTCAATCATTTTAAGGAAAGCATGACGAGCTTAGTAGTCACACAATGCCCAAAAACCATATAACAAACCAATGATTAACAATAAACAATCGTAAAACTTTAGACGACCAACACACAGATTCAAAGGATCTGACCGCTGTGAGCGTAAAACAGTTGGACTTAGGGAGCAGCATGAGGGCTCTAGCAATACTGACCCGCCATGTGTATCACATCAACCCCCCAACAAACTTGGAATATTCCCATCAGCGTCATGTGGCCATGCAGATCTTGAGGTAATGAACTCATAACCAAAAAGGGGTCTATCTATAAAAAGGGTGATGAAGCAACGAGGAAGGTAAGCAAAAAAACAAATTCTCAAAGACCAAGTTTCCCTTTGAGAGGGTAAGAAAAATTGACTTGAGTGTAGGAAGGGTGTAGGCCGGCGCCGCACCGACACTCCTTACTATCTCAATGCAGGTGGGATCTAATTGCAGATTCCAAATCGAGGGTAACTAGAGGACCATCTTGGTGAGTCGAGATTCGAAATCATCAGCTGGCGCCATCTGTGGGAAGTCCAAAGTGATTTTCAGTAAGACATGTCATATGGTTGAAACTTGGTCGGGAATGATAGAGACCCACCAGAATGCTTCGTCTACAAACAATTGAGACAGGAGGGATGCTGAAGTCACTAGAATTGCAGTCCTAAAGCAGCAGATACAAAACCTCAGCCAAAATATAGAGTGAATCATGCAACAGAATCAAGAATTGAATAACAGGCTAATGATGCGGACGAAACACCAGGATTTCGATGATGACAAGATGTAGGAGGCTGCTCATTCTGAGTGGAAAAGCGAGCAGGGGGACAAATGAGAAAGGAAGGGAGAGAGTCACGGCCCTAGAGCTTCAGCAACTCAACAGACCAACAGCGTGGAAGGAGGAGACACCAGTAAGCTAGAGAAGCGGATGCAGAAGATGCAGGACCAATTGGACATCATGATGGAAGCCATCAGGGGAAGGGCCTCTTCCACAGTCGAGGCCCTGATACAAAAAACCGATCACCCCTTCTCCTCGACAGTCATGTTTTGCCCTCTCCCCAAAAAGTTTGGGATCCCTTAAATGGAGTCCTTCGACAGAAGTTAAGACCCATTCAACCACCTCAAGACCTATAAAATGTTGATGCTTTTGCATGACTACATGGATGGGGTCATGTGCAGGACCTTTCTGGCCACCCTAAAGGGTTTCGTGCCAAAGTGGTTCAGTAACCTTCAAACAGGCAGTATTAACTCGTTCTTTAAGTTAAGCTAGTTATTTGTCAGCCACTTCATAGGAGGAAGTCGCTACCGGAGGATGGCCACCTACTTGCTCAACGTCAAGCAATCGAAAGGAGAGTTGTTAAGAGATTACGTCTCCCATTTAACTAAGAGGTGATGCAGGTGGATGACCTTGATGAGAAGGTGGTGTTGTTAACCTTCATGGGTGGGTTATTGCCCATGAAGTTCTTGTTCTCTCTCTTCAAATCCCCACCCAGCAGCATGGCTAAGTTAATTCTTCGAGCCCAAAAGTACATGAATGCAAAAGATACCATGACGGCAAGAAGAGACCGAGGAAATGAACCCCAAGAGCAGCCGAAGAGAAGAAGAGACGAACGATCAAAAACCCTCGAACGGGAATCCAAGACGAGGATCGGCGCCGACCGAGGGAGGCGAGGGTTCCAACTTAACGAACACGAGCCTACACCCCCCTCAACTCATCCCTCGAATAAGTCTTCATGTATGTGCGGGACGATCCATTGCTAAAATGGTCCGAGAAGCTCAAGACTCCCCCAAAAAAAAGGTCTCAAAGGAAATATTGTCGGTTCCACAGGGACCATGGCCACAACATAGAGGATTGCTTCAATCTGTAGGAACAGATAGAAGCGCTCATCCAGTATGGCAGATTAAGTCATTTTATAGCAAGTCACCTTTGGACCCTGCTGAAGATAGAGGAAGAGCCTTCGAGGGGGGAAAATCCTGAATCAGAGCTACTACGAGAGATAAAAGTCATTGTAGGGGGTCCGCTAGAGGTAGGGGTCAAACTCGACTCGTGAAGCCCATGCACAAGTGATGAAAGCATCACAAATAGAAGTTTACTCAATGGAAAAACCTAGGAAACTTCCCTGGATCAGTTAGCAAGACCTCACGTTCATAGAAGAAGAGTCCCGTGGGGTACAACACCTTTATAATGATGCTCTGGTAGTCACGTTGGTTATATAGCTAATCACCGAACCAGGAGAGTACTCATAGACAACGGCAGTACAGCTGACATCTTGTACCTGTCATCCTTTAAATAAATGAGAATTGGAAAAGATAAACTCTGACCGACGATGGAACCTTTGGTAGGTTTCACCAGGGATAAATTGTACCCAGCAGGGGTCCTCACACTCCTAGTAACAGCTGGGGTCAACCCTCGCCAAGTAACCAAGGCGGTTGATTTCTTGGTTGTTGATTGTCCCTCTGTATATAAAGCTATCATCGATCGGACAACATTAAACAAAATGAAAGCTATCACTTCGACGTACCACTTGTTGATGCATTTTTCTACCGAGGAAGGAATCGGGGAAGTTAGAGGCAATCAGACGAGTGCTATAGCATCTTTGAGAGGAAAAGGGTCGAAGGAGGCTCTCATCATTAAAGACCTAGATGAAAAAGAAGACTCCTAGTCGAAGCAAATCAGACCCATGGAGGATCTAGAGGAGTTAAGCATTGACCCTGACAAACCAGAACAAGTCATCCAGGTTGGGCAAAAGCTCTCAAAGGGACTAAAGCTTCGCTTGCAAAAAATCCTCACCACACACAGGGACGCCTTCGTATGGACGCACACAGATATGTCAGGGATTGACCCGAGGGTGATTACACATAGGCTGAGCATTGACCCTTCAGCAAAACCAATCAAACAAAAGAAAAGAACCTACGTTGCTGATAGGAATCAAGCCATTACAAAAGAGGTGGACAAACTATTAAAGACTAGGTTTATACGGGAAGTCATTTATCCCAACTAGATCGCCAATCTGGTATTGGTCAAGAAGAGCAACAGCAAGTGGAGGATGTGTGTAGGCTTCACCGACCTCAACAAGGTCTGCCTTAAAGACAACTTCCCACTTCCAAGAATAGATTCGTTGGTTGACTCTACCTCTGAGCACGCCCTACTCAATTTCATGGACGCATTCTCTAATTACAACCAAATACGGATGGAGAAGAGAGATCAGGAGAAGACATCATTTATAACTGACCAAGGTATGTACTACTACAACGTCATGCCATTTGAGCTGAAGAATGCAGGGGCCACTTATCAAAGATTAGTGAATAGAGTGTTCGAGGCACAAATTGAGAGAAATGTGAATGTTTATGTGGATGACATGTTAGTGAAAAGTATGAAAGTCGAGAAGCACATAAATGACCTGGAAGAAACTCTCTACACGCTTGAAATGTTCAAAATGAAACTCAACCCTACCAAGTTCACCTTCAGGGTGTCAGCGGGAAATTTCTTCAGCTTCATGGTCTCTCACAAGGGAATTGAGGCTAATTCCAAGAAAGTTTGAGCCATATTAGACATGAAGCCGCCACAAACTATTAAATAAGTGCAACGGCTAGTAAGAAAGGTGGTGTCCTTAAGCCAATTCATCTCAAGGTCTATGGACAAATGCTTCATCTTTTTTCACCTTTTGAAAAAAGGATTTTAATGGACATAAGATGTCGACCAATCATTTCAGGACCTCAAGGAACACCTAGCGTGTCTACCAAGTCTCGGTCGGGCAACACAAGGAGAGGACCTATACTTTTACTTGGTGGTATCAGAGGTAGCAGTGAGCTCAGTTCTTGTCCGAGATGAGCACAATCAGACGCCAGTAAAGCCCTTCATGGCGTAGAATTGAGGTATCCACATTTAGAGAAGTTGACCTACGCGCTCGTAACCACTGTGAGAAGGCTCAGACCTTATTTCCAGGCTCACCCCGTAGTGGTATTGACTGACCAATCCTTGAGAGCAATGTTACAAAAACCAAAAGTCTTGGGGAGAATGATCAAGTGGGTTGTAGAGTTGGGCGAGTTCGACATCAGTTACTGATCAAGAACCACCATAAAAGGGCAAGTACTTCTAGACTTCCTGGTAGAATTGACAACCGCTAAGTCAGATGAGGGAGATCCATCATAGTAGAACTGGACCTTGCACGTGGACGGGTCTTCAACCTCCTCAGCCAGTGGGGCTAGACTATTGCTGACTACCCCTGACGGAGTCGAAATCGAATATGTAATTCGATTCGGATTTAAGGCTATAAACAACGAAGCAAAATACGACACATTGATCGCTGGTCTAAACGCTGTGAAAGAAACGAGGGCTGGTAGCATTGTTGTTTACATTAATTCCAAACTAGTTGAGGGGTAGGTGATTGGCGAGTATGAGGCTAAAGAGGAACGGATGCAAGGGTACTTGACCCAGGTGAAGGAACTTATATCCCAATTTGAAATGTTCAAGATCCAACACATCCCTAGAAGTTAGAATGAGAAAGCAGACTAACTGGCCCATCTGGCATCCGATGACAAGTATGTGATGGGGAGCTGATTACTAATAGGCCACCTTGTCAAACCCAATACGGAGAATGAGGTGAGCGTTAGTATCTACACGAATGAGCCCAAATATGATTAGAGGATCCTAATCATTCAATTCCTTAAAGCGGGAGATCTCCCACCAGACAGAGGAGAGGCTAGAAAAATCAAACTCAGAGCCAGCCGGTATACATTGATAAATAACACCCTCTACAAATGGAGCTTCACTATGTTGTACTTAAGATGTTTGTCGCCAGCCAAAACCAACTACACTATGAGAGAAATCCATGAAGGGATATGTGGAAACCACTCGGATAGTCGATCGCTAGTCTACAAACTTATCTGAGTGGGGTACTATTGGTTAACTATGCAGGCTAACTCATCAAACCTAGTCAGAAGGTGTGACAACTGCCAGAGGTTCACTAACATCCCCCGACTACCAACAGAAGAGCTCTCGCCTATCATGGGACCATGGCCCTTCACTCAATGGGGGATAGACATTGTGGGTCCCCTCCTTTAGCAAAGAAGCAGAGGAGGTTCCTCATAGTGGTCATCGATTACTTTATCAAGTGGGTAGAGGCTGAGGCATTAGCGACGATCACCGAAAGCAATATATGTGACTTCGTTTGGAAATCCATAATATGCCAATTCGGTATACCTCAGGTGATAATTACAAATTCTAGTCTCAACTAGGCATTAAGAATTACTTTTCCTCCCCGGTACACCCCTAGCAAAATGGTCAAGTAGAGGTAACCAATAGAACTATATTGAAGATTATTAAGACCAAGATGGAGACATCGAAAGGACAATGGAGTCAATGAACTACCATGGGTCCTGTGAGCCTATAGAACCACTCCTAGAAGCCCGGCAGGGGAGACACCTTTCGTTTTAGCCTTTAGTAGTGAAGCAGTCATACTTGTTGAGATTGGTGTGGCAAGTTTGAGAGCTCAAAGGCCGTTGACCGAGCAGGCAGAAAGGGAGCTACGACTGAGCCTAGACCTGTTAGAGGAGAAAAGAGATGAAGCCTCAATCTGGACGACAACATACCAGCAGAGAATGATGAAGTATCATAATGCCAAGGTTCGTCCAAGGGGGTTCGACAATGGAGATTTAGTTCTTCGGAAGGTAAGCACAGCAACACAAATCTCAAGTGATGGCTAGTTGGGACCCAACTGAGAGGGGCCATATCAAGTGACCAAATCCGCTTTAAAGGGCACCTATTAACTGGAAAGGTCATGCGTCGACCATGGAATGTCGAACACCTGAAAAGGTATTACTAATAGGCATGTAATTCTAATTCTGAAATTATAAATTTGTTTACTATCGTGTGTAATACAGGGGCATTCTACAACTAAGATCCTAAGAGGTGTCAGAAAAATGGACCAAGTCTAGTAAAACGACCCTCAGTCTATAAAAGTATTCTACAACTAAGGTCCCCAGCGGTGTTGAAAAAATGGACCAAGTCTAGTAAAACGACCCTCGGTCTACAAAAGCGTTCTATAACTAAGGTCCCGAGCAGTGTCAGAAAAATGGACAAAGTCCAGTAAAACGACCCTCAATCTACAAAAGCATTCTATAACTAAGGTCTCGAGCGGTGTTAGGAAAATGGACCAAATCTAGTAAAATGACCCTCGATCTACATAAGCGTTCTACAAGTAAGGTCCTGAGCGATGTTGAAAAAATGGACTAAGTCCAGTAAAATGTCCCTTGGTCTACAAAAGCATTCTATAACTAAGGTCTCAAGCGGTGTTGAAAAAATGAACTAAGTCCAATAAGATGACCCTCGGTCTACCAAAGGCATCCCATAACCAAAAATCCCGAGTGGAGTAAAAAAAAAAGGGGATAAGTCCAATCATATAAGCCTAATCCTACTAAACGATTTATAACAAATCCTAAGAGCTATTGAAGCATATGAAGAATAATCTACAAGTTTGTAGCGTGTAGCGAACAACTACGAGAAGTCCTATACAAGATTGAAAGAGAAATACATATATCTTGATCGAAATGTTGGCATACAGGTAGGCCCTCGGTCTACAAAAAAAAAAGCAAAAAAAATGGGTCTTGGCCTACATGACAAGAAAAGAAAAAAGGAATAGCCTCACTCTCAAGAGGTAGTGTCGTCCTTCTCTAGCTCCCCCTCATTAGCTCCTTTCTTTGTCTCAGGCCCATCTGACTCGAACTTAGTGTTAGCCTTGAAAATCGAGAGGTCGAGGCCCGGAAGCGCCCGCAGGATCAGACAATAGAGGGTCTCGATGCCACTAATGAAGTACTTTGAGGTCACATCTTTGAAGACATTGGACTGTTGATAGGCGGGGACCGCCTCTTCAATAACCCTCTCCTTCTCCACTTCCCAATTGGCCTTCAGATCGTCCAAATACCTCTGCAGCACGGCGATCCTAGCCTTTTCCCCTTCGAGCTTGTCTTGAACCTCCTCTAGGGCAGCCTCAGTACCCTTCAATTTGTTCTCCGCCTCCATGACCCTCCTTTTCAATGCCGACCGATCGGCGTTGGCCTCAGAAAGTTTCATTTAGAGGTCGCCGACATAAGCATCCGAACCAAGTTGATGACTTAAGAGAACCATAACCTTCGTCAACACCTGCGAAAAAGGAGAAACGTTCAGTAAAAAAAATAAAAATAATGATAATAAAAAAAAACGAATGACCGAAAGGAGACGCTCACCTTCCCCAGGTCAAAGAAGGTGCTCATTGCTAGGGGCTTGAGTTGAGGCCCTTGAAACTCTCCACATCACCATCGGAGAGCATCGAGCACAGATGGGCTACCACTCGGTCTTCATCAGCTAGAAGAGACGAAGGGGCCTTCTCCTTGGCCTTGACAAAATATCCCCCCACGACATACGAGGGGAGGTCAGTCATGCACTCATTGAACGAGGATGTTGCGTCCAACAGCACCTCGAGGTGGACGATGGATGAAAGAAAAAGAAAAAATGGTGTGCCGATCGCAGTTGGAGCCTCGCTCGGCTTCGCTTTCTCGGCCGAGTGATGGTGGGAGAATTTGGGTAGCTTATGGGAGCTAGCGGTAGGGTCCTTCAAGGAGACCCTCGTTAGGGAAGTCTTCGATGACTTAGCGGACATGTCTACAAAGAAGAACCACAGGTGTTAGAAATAAGAATACCCTAAAAAAATAAAAATAAAATAAAATAATAAGTAAATAAATAATATGAAGAGGGTGTATGACCTAGCTGACCGACAAGAACAGTAGAGGGCCCAGAAGAAGGGTGTTCAGGGTCGAAAAAATATGAGAAAGGGACTCGGGATTTACTAGTAGAGAGTAATCTCATAACATAATGTGCAAAAGTACGATCCAAGAGTTTAACCTCAAATAACGGACGCTTAGCCAAAGCTACAAAAATAGTCGAGACAGAAGCAAGTTAGCTAGACAGAGGGTAAAATTGACAAGGAAAATGAAGGTAATCGAAAGTTACCTGTTTTGCAGGGCTCTCCCCAGATTTTGGGGATTGTGTGGACTAGGTCGACAGGCGCCACCCACGGGCAAGACTCCCATCCATCCCTAGAAACGAAGAAAAACTTTTTCTTCCCACCTCTGTTCAAAGTTGGGAGACCAGTTATCAACGCTCGATCGAGGGTCCAACTGGTAAAGTACAACCACCCTGAATGTAGCTCCACTGCCTTGTAACAATAGAGGAACTCAGGGATGGTCAGATAATTCTAACCACTACTACATGAAGGCCATAATACCATGCATGCGATCAGGATCCTTTACGCATTAGGCATGATTTGACCTGGGGCGAGACGAAGGTGGGTTAGTAGTTGATGAACGAGTAGAGGAATGGGAAAGCGAAGACCAGCTTCTAGTGTTTGCTCAAAGAAAGAGACTTTGTTCGTGAGACAGGCACAAGCCCACTTGCCAAAAGCGGGAACTCTTAAACTAACCGACTTAGGTATCTGAAAAGTTTGTCGTAGATCCCTAAGTCGGGACTTGGACACTGTCGACAAGATGCCCACAGCGGCATACGAAACACCTACAAAACGGGACCACTTAATAGGCTCTGAGGGTTAAGCCGAGTCGGGAGTCTCCTCCCTGACCAGGTTATGGTTCAGAGCCACGACGGACTTTAAGGACTCAGACTAGGTACTCATGTGATCAAGGGCATATATAACGCAGACCGAGGGACCAAGGATTTCTAAAACTTCATTGAGAACACGACTAAGGAAAGATGACTCAAACTCCAAGATGCTCAAATCAGGTGGACACTGAAGGGTATGGAGGTAGTAGCACAGGCGGGTTAAGTGAAATCCTAGTGGGGCCCTAATAGGATTCAGGGTCAAACACTAAGAAAATGAAGGTTGGAGGCATAGGATGACAACGGTCTAACCACAACGTAAAAAAAGGGGGGGCAAAATAGAGGTATGTGCCTCGGAATGAAAATGACAATAAATGAAAAAACAAAGGGAAGATAAAAAACAAAGTATACGAAGGACAGTGAGTACCTCCTGACGAGCACACCGACAGGCAATGCGGATGCTTGAACACAACTCAAACACGGACAACACGAACTCAAGGGAAGGCTTTGAATACAAATAGGGGTTCAGGAGGGCAAAAACGCCTCTTTATAAGCTTCCCAAATGCTCACCAATCATTGGATCATCCAAGTCATCTCCGTCATTGGATGAGTGCGTAATTCGAGGAGAAATGACAATGGATGTGATGCATAGTGTAGCCATTAATGGTGCGGGACTCAATAAAGGCAGAACAGAGGCGTCAGGCATGTCAATCATCTTAGGCAACCCTTTGGATTCCCAACGCTCGCTTAGGATAGGGGACTAGAGAATGGAGAGCAAATGATGACAAGGGATTTGGCTTGAGTCAACTAACTGAGCGAATCACTCTAGTCCAATCAATTTGTCGGGCAACCCCCCCGGCTTAAACCAACGATCACGTAGTCGGAGCGTCCAACTAACGACAGGATCCTCTGAGTACTGGACTGACCATGACCCAGCCGATCGTTTTGAGGAAAGCATGACAAGCCCAGTAGTCACACGATGCCCAAAAATCATATGACAAACCGAGGATTAACAATAAACAATCATAAAAGTTCGAAAACCGACACATGGGTTCGAAGGATCCGACCATTGTGAACATAAAACAGTTGGACTTAGGGAGCAGCGCGAGGGCTCTAGCAATACTGACCCGCCACATGTATCGCGTTAAACCCCCAACAAACTTGGAATATTCCCATTAGCGTCACATGGCCATGCAGATCTCGAGGTAACAAACTCATAACCGAAAAGGGGTATATCTATAAAAACGGCGATGAAGCAACAATGAATGTAAGTAAAAAACAAACTCTCAAAGATCAGGTTTCCCTTGGAGAGGGTAAGAAAAATTGACTTGAGCGTCGGAGGGGTGTAGGCCGGTGTCACACCGACGCTCCTTACTATCTCAATGCAGGTGGGATCCAACTGCAGAGTCCAAACCGAGGGCAACCAAAGGACCATCTTGGTGAGTTGGGATTCAGCATCATCATATCTCATTAAGAGTTTAACACAAGACCCTTTGCGAATTTTTTTTTACAAATTGAGCAATGAATTATTAATAATTTGAAAAGACTTACAGCCTATTTGGAAGCCACCTGTAATGTAATCATTTCATTTCAAATTTCCAAGGTACTTGTAGCCATAAAGTAATGGTTCAAAATGAACCCATTCAGATTTTTATTGATTGCTAACTAAAATTAGAAATGAAGTCATCTTAGGTTTTTTTATAAAATTAAATGATATATGTTATCAAGTATAAATTTGAATGAATTCATAAAATAAGTATAAATCTGAATGAGTTCATTTTTTACCATTACTTTATGGGTATAAATGCCTTAGAAATTTGAAATGAAATGATTATTTTACAGGTGGCTGCCAAGCAGTGCCTTAATAAGTTGTATATAATACATACAAATATATATATATATATATAGACAAGTTCGGGCCTCAGGCCTGGCTCAAGTCGGGCTGAGGTAAGCCCAAGCCCGACCCCCTTTAAAACAGTTCGGGCCTAGCTTGGGCCAGGCTTTTTTTGGGCCAAATGTCGAGCCGGGTCGGGTTCGGGCTAGCCCGAGCCCATGCTCACCCCTAGCCATCACTTGTCATGGTCTCTACTAAGGGTTGGCCTCCTCACCAAATCTTGAAAAACACAAATAATAGGAAAAAAAGTGATATTACAATTCAAAGACTTAGTGAGATGACTAACAAAAACAAGTTAAGGTGAAAATTAGAAATATGAAAA
Organism: Platanus orientalis; assembly: GCA_025762735.1. NCBI lineage: Eukaryota > Viridiplantae > Streptophyta > Magnoliopsida > Proteales > Platanaceae > Platanus > Platanus orientalis. The sequence continues at coordinate 18,493 of JAOXJP010166545.1, forward strand.
ACAGAAAAAAGAGACAAAGATGAAATAGGAATAAATCTAGTGCCAACAACTAAGGACATAGAATCATCAGCAATGTGAATCGTATCCTAGCCAAAACTAATATGATAAGTGGATAAAAGGGAAAGCATACTATTCATATGGTGAGAGGCACTTGAATTGATAATCCAGGAGGCAGTCACGGATTTAATGATTCAAACAGAAATGTTAGATCTAGGAAATTTCTATAAAAATTGAAAAAAAAAAACTCAAAAAATAGTAGATGACTCCAAATCACATATGATTCACCACATCAAATCATAATAAATTGAGATCTATACAGATCAAGAAACTTCATCATTGACCTTTCAAGTCTATACAGATGGTGACATCATCCAACGACCTAGTAATGTTAGCAAGGAGGTGGTAAGTCTTAAATATCTGTTCCTCGACTCTAGATCGAGTAGAAGGCTATGATACCAAGTGGATTTCTATATAAATGAGTTAGGGTTTGTAAAATAGAGAGGAGGGAAGAAGATAAAGAAAAAGAGAAGAAAGAGGGGAAATTGTTTAGAGAGTTGTTAATCCTTCTCCCACGTATGGTGTATTATTAAGAGATACTTGAGTTATCACATTGAATATTTACAAGTTTACCACTCATGTATACTATACCTAAATACCCTTACATTTTGTACCCCAAATACAGCCCATGTATGTCAATAGTTATGTCTAATTCAAACTAGATTCTATTTCAGAATGACGTTTTTGTACTTTTTTATCTAGGGAAATAATGGCACTAGTAGGTTTGAAAGTTGTGTTAACCTCTTATTATGTTGGCTTATATACTATGGGAAGTTTAGTGTGTGTTTGGTAACCTTCCAATGAATGTATTCTCCTCTTTTTAACCCATGCTTCCTTCTTTTTCCTAATTTTGGATTTTCTCAATGCACCTTAACACAAATTCTTAAACATCTCACTATTTCATTGGATAGTTCGAGTTAGTGTTACTAAAATTTAACTTCTCTTCTTGTTAGACTATGCAGCCATCAGATCAAGTACAAATCCAATGCTGAGAATCAAACTTCTAATTAAGTAGAAGTTGAATGGTTTCTTTTACATTTGGAAGGATGATTCTATTTTGTTTAAAATACAATGTAGGTTGAGAGAAGAACTCTTATGTAAAGAGTCCATAATTAATTGAGAGTTTCTTTTATCTCCTATGGAAGACAGAAGAGAGAAAAAAGAGATTTCTCCTTGGACTTGTGGGTCAAAGAAAATAAAAAGAAGATGGGTTTCTTCACAGGGTTTTGAGGGAATAAGGAAGTGGAGTGGTTAAGGACTTGTGTTTGATGAGAACTTGAGCAAGGTTTTTATGCATCTTATCTTTCTCATATTGTAAAGAATGTACAGCATCATCCCATGGATATAGGGCAAAGTGCTGAACCATGTAAATCGTTGTGTTTTTATTTTCTCACTGTTTTTCTTAGTAATTATTATTGATTATAAGAAGCCCGGTAGACCTACGACATAGCAGTCATGCCTTTTCCTTCATATATATATATATAATCATTACCATTTCTTATGCAGGCTTGAGAGGATATTATTCCAGATATCAATTTAGAAATAATAAGAAAATGGGTCTTTACAATTCGATCAATATGCTTCTCATTTAAATGCAATTTTAAATTTATTCACGGTTTACATTTCAATGAACATTATTATTACTAGTGCATTTCAAGTTCAACAAAGTTCAAATGAGTTTGTTTTCTCATGCAAATTATTCTTTTTTTCCTTCTCATTATTGGTTCCTTCATTTGGACTGCGTTCAGATTCATGGAATTGAAATCAGCCCATAAAATTCAACCATGCAGAATTGAAATACAGTGAGATAAATTCTACAGATTTTGGAATTTCACCGTCTGGATGAATGGTGGAATTAACTGTGAGCCTATCAATTCAAATGAGAGTAGTTCAGATGCAACCACAGTTACCATAACTCATCCTTAAACAATTAATATGGTAAAAGGGTATAATAAAAAAGGCAACTTTGAATTGCTGGTAACTGCTCAAAATAAGAGCTAGAGAGAGAGAGAGAGAGGGGAGGGGTTTTCTCCATAGGGTTATTTCCATACAGTTTCGTATACTATAGAGTATAGCTCCAATGGTATTCTCCGCAAAAAAATATTCAAATTGAAGATTTGAACTCTTTAATCTACCACCCTGATTAATCAAAAATAAAAATAAAAATCTACCACCATGATAGAGCATCTTCAAGACTGCTGATGTTGGTTTTCATGGGATGGTTGAAAGTAAGGATCATTCCTTTAGCAAAGGATTCTACGAGTGATCATTGCATTAGGCATCGTTGTTGGAAAAAGGGGAATCAAGGTTTGAGGATTGTAAAGTTCACACACGGGAATCTTCCGACTTGCAAGAAGTATCTTCGAACTTCTAAAGAGTAATGGAGAGAGAAGAGACTGTCAGAGAAATAAAAAAGAGAGAGCAAGAGAGAGAGAGAGAGAGAAGAGATGGTCAGAAAAGGTATGAAAAGAGAGATCAAATAGAGAGCACAAGGACAAAATCTGATTGCTTTTCACATGATACGAGAACAAAGTCTCGGCTCGCAAAGCAAACAGAACCAAGTGATTCACCTCAACTTGGTTCTTGAATCCAAATTTGAAGGCCTAAGGTGAACACGATGCAAGCAACTTCAATGACGAAATTGGTCTTTGTAGGTTGTCGCAAGTAAAGTCCTAAGTTGAAGACAATGTAGGCAGCGCTTCGTCACGTGGAAATTAGAAATAACCGCCATTCCCTAAAGACTTCTTTTCCGCAGAATTTGCCCCTCAATTCTGTGCTTCAATTCCTGGGGGAATTGACAAATTCTAATTCTACCCCATCCAAACAATGGAATTGAAATTAGGTGGCAGAAATGATAATTCCACGCCCCAATTCCACAAATCCAAAGACAGCCTTGGTTCTTTTTTTAATTAATTTTTATTGTTCTTGCTCATCGTTCTCATGCATCGCACAGGTCTTTTTCTATTTATTTATCAGTTTGGGTTGTCTCAGCAAAGCCGAACCAGTCTTAGAATCGCAACATTGACAAAATATGAATAAGAACTTGCCATGGAGCTACTTACATTATTGCATTATGAATTGGTAGGAGTAGGTGATGACTCCTCAACAGCTAAATACTTGACCTCTGGGGGTGTTCGGGTGATGAATGCAACCAAAAAAGTATTGGCTCCCACGCCCTTCTGGTATAAAAGGAACAAGTTACTGGTTCATGAACTTATATCTGATATAAAAATCTAACAAAGAAAATCATAGATGAAGAGCTGACAGAACAATACAAATTTAAATTGAGATATTATTCCCAATTGCTATATCATAGGAAGATGAAATACATTAATGGTGTTCATAAGGTACCTTGCACGGCAATCCATTGAATAATTCAGAATCCAGAATACCCACTTCCTGATTACCAAAATACCCCAATGTACTCTATGTGTTTACAATAATGCTTAGCTGAATAAAATTCTACCTAACACCAACAGCAATAGCGACAATGACTGCAAAGCATTAGCGAGATAAAGGCTTTCGCTTTATTTGACTCTAATCCACTTGTCTCCATTAATGATAACAAAGTATCTAGTTGCATAGTGGAGAGGGAAAGAGAGAGGATCTGCATCAGAAGCGATGCTTTAGAAGAGCAGAATAGGAAGGTGAGGGAGCCGTCGCCGGCGTTGCGGAAGAGGGAGCGATCTCCGGCGTCGTCGCGTAAGAGGGAGCAATTTCCGGCAATGCAGAAGCAATAGAGGCTTTCTGGGAAAAGGAACCAACCTTACAAGGAATGTAATTAAACATCTTCTGGTCCGGGCAGGGCTTGACCTTAGAGAAGAACTCGGCACACTCGGCGGCTGATCTCTGTCCCGGAAGATCCAGAATGCAGTTCTTCCTCACATCAAGCACCTTTCTTTTGATCAACTTCCTACACACAGGACCCACCTGCGTGAAGTAGTTATTGGACAGAGACACATTAAACAAGTGCTTAAGCTCGCATAGGATCTCCGGCACTGGACCGTACAACTTGTTGAAGGCAAAATTGAGCAGCTCCATCTTCTCCAAGCACCCGAAAGAGTGGGGTATGGGACCCGTCAAGTAGTTATACCCGGCGTCGAAGACTGTAGCCAATTTCAAGTAGCCAATCTCGTAGGGTAGGCAGCCAGATAACTGGTTGTTAAGGAACAATACCTCCAATAAGGTTTTGCTGGCCTTGCCGATGCTTCGTGGGATGGGACCAGTGAACTTGTTATTGGCTAAGGTGAGATAGAGGGCTGGGGTGTTGCCCAGATCAACGGGGAGCATCTGCGTGAATTTGTTGTTGTTGATGAAGAGAACGTCGACGTCGAGCATGAATACCTGAGGTGGCACAGTCCCAGCAAAGTTATTGAAGCGAAGGTCCAAGAAGGTGAGATTTTTGGCGTTTAGAACGTACGTTGGGAACACGCCCATGAACTTGTTGTTGCTAAGGTCTAGCTCGTAGAGAAATCGGATTTTGGAGATGTTTTGGGGGATTAAACCTGTGAAGTTGTTCGAGTTAGCATGGAAGAAGGCGAGGTCTTCAAGCCCGTCTATGAAGCCCGGGAGGGTTAAGTCTTTGCCACCAAAATTGAAATTGTTGAAGTCGACACCAGCCACGGCCTTTTCGTTTTTCATATCTGGTAGCTTGTCGCAGGCGAAGCCCTTGTATTTACAGACGTCATGGCCAACCCAAGTAGCTGTAATCTTTTTGGGGTCATGGATGATTTTCTTCTTGAATGCCTGGATCACATTGTACGCTCTTGCAAGCCTTGCGTTTTCAAAAGGACTAGGAGGGAGGCGTGGTGATGGAGGTGGAGGAGGAGGTGAAGGAGGAGGTGGAGGTGATGGAGGAGGAGGACGAGGTGAAGGAGGAGGTGGAGGTGATGGAGGAGGAGGAGATGGAGGAGGTGGTGGAGGTGAAGGAGGAGGTGGAGGTGATGGAGGAGGAGGAGGTGAAGGAGGTGGTGGAGGTGAAGGAGGAGGTGGTGGTGGGGGACATTCAGGTTCTGGAGGTGGTGGGGGTGGCGGACATTCAGGTTCCGGAGGTTCAGCAGGTGGACAACCTTCGCTACCACAATTGCCGCCACCACCTATTATAATTTCCAGCATCCCTCTAGTGTTAAGAGTAGCCGAAGTATCGGCGACTGTGTGAAGGGAACATGAGAAAAGAAGGATGAAAAAGATGAAAGGTGGGAAAACAGCTGAGGCAGAGATGTTGCCCATCTCATTCCCCCGCTCTCTCTTTCTTCTGAACATAATTTAATCTATAAGAAGAAAGACGAAATATATATACAAAGGAGAATTAAGAGAGGCTGACAGACTAAAGGATGGAAAGGAATTCCCTCAATGACGTCATATCCGGCAATCATCACCTTTTGAGCATGATGCCGGCCTGTACCTTTCCATCGTTCCAGTGCAGCAAAGGGAGGAATGGGGGTGGTTGATGTCCTCTCGTTTTCAGAAGTTGACGGCTTCATCATCTTTTCATGTCTCACTTGATTCACTACTTCCCACTTCGTTCATTGTTATCTAAGATTCTGAAGTCCCCTTGATCGGGGTTATTAGTTGGAAACAGCTGCAGTTGGACCAAGCGCCTCCATACATGGCTATAGAGCCTTTCCCAAAGCCCCACTCCCCTGAGAAATTAGAGTAAGAGAGATCGCTGGTGCCTCTGGAGGAAACGACGCAGCGCTCCACTGTCTCTTGTGGTTTTTGTTTTTAATTTTACTATTCTCACACTCACATGGCATGTCTATAGATAGGTCTAAATAGTATATAATTTTTGAACTTGACTGATTGATTAGTTTTGGGCAGTTTTTTTGTTCATGAATTTTTTCCCAATCTTAATTTTCTTTCTTTCTTTTGTTTTTTTTTTTTTTTTTAAAGAGTAAATAAAAACTACATTTTATCCATTATGCGGATCCTGCTGCTGCTGGTGCTTCGTCATCATCCTCTTCTTTTCTTTTATACAAAGACATCATCTAACAATTTTATTTATTTATTATTATTATTATTATTATTATTATTATTGTAACTACATCATCAAATAATTTGGGAGTACAAAGAACAAGAGTTTTGGTATTAAAGGAAAAAAAAAACTAGAAAGTTTAATGATCTCCAAATTGTTTATAATGCCATGAAAAAGGAAGCAGCCGTGGGATAATAGGAATTCATATTATTCGTTCAAAATAAATTGGTGGTGGAGAATTTGTATGGAGGATTGAGAACCAACTAAATACTATCTTTATGGATTCAGATATATATGGGTTGAGAATGAATCCCAATATATCATCCAAATCATTCATTGAAAAGATAGAAGCTAAAAGATCATTGGAATTCAAATTCAATTTTTCAAAACAAATAATGGTAGTGGGGACTTTACAAGGAGGCTTGAGAACCAACCAAACTCCCATCTTAACGGGTTCAGATATGTATATATAAAATGGGTTGAGAATGAAGTGCAATTATATCCAAATCGTTCATTATGGCATGAAAAGGAAAAAGCTATGAGATTATTTGGAATTTATATTCACTCATTCAAACAAAATGTTGGGGGGGAGGGGGGGCTTTGTAAGGACGCTTGAGAACCATCCAAACGGATTGAGAACCAACAAAAGCCTCATTTTTTTATGGGTTCAAAAGGGTTAGAAAATTCAAACAAATAGCTTGGTCCCCTTGCCCTTTCAGATCATACCCGTACAGGGAAGGAACCTTTTGCAGGGACACGACGAGAGAACACTCGTGATTTTATGTATGGTCCCGGCCAGTGGCCAACTTGTCCCATGTATTTTGGTTGATACTTGCACATGGGCTAACCCAATATATAGTTGTCACTTTATCATTTTAAGGATGCTTGGGATAACCAGGTTACTTACTGTGCTTCTTGAATATTTCTAATCTTCTATTTCCTCATTTCAAGAACGGTCGCTGAGCTGGAGTTGTGGACTCGTAGTTGCAGATAGAATTATCCAAAACAAGTGGACCCATAAACGGTCCTCTAAAATTTGGAGAGAAGTCCTTGTGGGAGGATTCCCTAAAGTTTAGGTCACCCCTGCCACAATGAAAACAAAACAACATGAGCTCCTGGAAAACTTGGGGGTTAGGACATTTAGATAGAACACTGATAGAATTCAGCTGTTTTAATTTAAACAGGTGGCAGGCATAGGCCTGATGACTGCTGCAATCTAGTGCGGGACAGCGATAGGAGAGGCAGGCAACGACACAAGTGTACACAATTGCCACCAAACAGACTCGAACCCGTTACCTGTCTCTAAGAGGGGTTGGCTTCCGATTGCTTTTTCAATAGCTGTATTGGTCTCAAAATTGTAAATAAGAAAAGATAAAAGACTTATCATGAACTCCCAAACTTCTTAATCATTGCTTCCAAGTGAATTTTACGGTGGGAGACAAGGAAAATTGGTATATTGACTTGGGGGTTTAACTCTTATAGTACTGCAACTGCAAGATAAATCTTCCCCATAATAAACTTCACGCGGTTTGTCTTTTTATTTATATGATTGAAGTTGATAAGGGATTTTAGATTTTCTTGGATTGATTTTCCGCATTGGTCCTAAAAGCTCTTAGATAATTTAATTTTTAAGACATGAAGAATTGAAGATAGTCTTGTTAGGTCCATGCATGTTCCAGCTTTTGAAGACAGATGTGGGCTTTCATTAACCCAAAAATCCACGACGATATTCTAATTTTCCAAACGAGTACTTCAGTGAAAATTAGTAGGGACGTAACAGAGTCTTACTGGATCCTCCTGTTGAAAATCTTTTATCCGTGCATTGAGCCCACAATCCTGGCAGCAAAGCCTTGGCCCAATGAGACAAAGATTTCCAATTCAATAATTTGACCCAAGGACAACTCGTCCTGAAGAGAATTTCAACATAATTCAGAATGATAGAGGGACCAAAATAAACGGGCTTCTATCAAGGCTTTTAGAATGGCCGTTAAAATGAGGATGGATCCTCTCCTGTTGCTTATGACCTGTTAAGGTCCTGTTAGTCCTGTCTAACAGGTGGCAGGATACTATTGGAGGGAAAAAGTGAATTACAATTTTTGAAAAACACATTTCATTTTTTACCGCCAACCATCTCCTGTCTAATAGATGCCACCTGTTAGACAGGACCTTAACAGGTCATGGGCCCGCAGGAGAAGATCCTTTCCGTTAAAATGAGGATGGATCCTCTCCTGCTGCATATGACCTGTTAATGTCCTGTCTAACAGG
>JAOXJP010166546.1:0-12770 GCA_025762735.1 Platanus orientalis
TGCATATGTAGTCATTTTCAGGTTAGAGTTATTAGGCTACACTCAATAGCTTAGAGGTCTAGCTTTAGGAATTGTTTACCAGAATTTTGATTGATTGCTTGCATGACTAACTAAAATGAACCAGGAATTCATGTCCAAATTTATAAAACTATTTCAAATTACTTTTTAGATAATTAGGTCCGAGTTTTACCTTCTTATCTACCTTTGAATACTTCTCACCCCTTTTTATATATAACAATGGCATAGATTGCATAGAAATCCCATGTAAACCAAACCATAAAAGGGTAAGAGGAAATGGATAAATAAAACATTTTCAAATAACTAAAATGTACATAACTGATCTAATGTTCAAGCATCCTTACAAGCAAACAAAGCAAAATAAAAGAAACCCTCAAACAAGTTCAAGTCATCTAGGCTAACATGTATAGCCCAATCAAAAGTTTATATACATGTCCTTCAAACAAATAAAAAATCATCACATCCTCTCTAATCCTCCCTCATCATCTGTAGGAGGATTGGTTACCAAGTCAGCCATCATCTCCTTGAACCTCTCTCTCCTCGCTACTTGCTTCTTCCAAGAGCATGGGTGGACCATCCTAAAGTGAATAGCAGCATCTCCTAATGATGCAGCTGTAGGCACACCTTTTGCAACATGATCCATCCCCTTTACCACTTGTGGAGAAAGTGCGTACTCAGTCCTGCCATGTTCTAAGCCCGTGGGTCCACCAAACTCAACCTCAGCAGGGGGCATCTCAGCATTTCTCTCACCACCACTTCAGGCCCCAATAACAAAGATCTCTCTCAACAATTGCAAAATAAAATAAAACAATGTTAGTCATTAAAGGAAATTTTGTTTAAAAAAAGAGAACTAGTTTTCTATCTTGACACATCTTCAACCTCTTTCTTGTGCCATTCCTTTAAGGCCGAGACCTTTGTTAAATGAGCTCAGTACTTTTTCCCTACCAAAGCAAAGCACCTTGCTAGCTTGCGAAGGGTACTTGAGTACACATCTTTCAAAACCTGCAACAAGTACACAATTATGTCAAACATCTTAAAATTCACAGTTTTTAATAGGAACATTATTAAAGTAAATTAAGTCATACCAGTGTCACAGTCTCTAGAGGTACTCACTCCCCCAGAAGCTCAGTATTAGGCAAAGGCTCCTCACTAACTTTGCCCTCGAGATTGGTCATTGTCACCACCTCAGGTATCACTCCTACTAGATTAGGCTCCACCACAGAAGCTTGTCTTTCTTTCCTCTTCTAGTAGGAAGTGCAGGTTCGTCTGTGAGTCGAGGCTCGGCTGCTTGATAAAGTCAACAAGTCAAACCATCATCAAAATTTTTAAACAAAATGAATGAAACATAACAAAAAGCTTTGTAAAAGTAAAATAAACTCACCTGGGACTTGATGGGGCCACTTAAAGGCTCATAAAACTGAGTGGCTCACCACCATTTGTAATCTTTGCCCCAATCCAAGAAGACCGAGACATCAATGCCAATCTCTCCTCTGCCAGCCTCACCCTCAGTATCAATGACCCAAGGGGACAGATGCGGGATCATAAAATCCTTCACTCTAACCCCAACCTAACACCAACAACTCTCCCAGAAGTACATGATAACGTCATCAATAGCTATCAATACGGTCCTTTGACGAGTCCGAGTCCAAGTCCAAGTTGAGGTCTTGGCAATAGCAATGTCTTCTTTAAGACCTACCTGATCTAGGGATGCCATTTAACCTGCACAAAGCACAATATGAGTTAAAACATGATTTCAAAAGTAAATAAATATTTAAATAAAACAAAAAGGAATTGTGTACTGACCTAAGCAGCAGTCAAGAGGTCTAGGTCTCATCGGAAGACGGAGATAGACTAGTGGACTTTGTGGTGGGTGTTAGAAACTTTCCACCTTGCCACGCAAGGGAAGGGGAACATCTCCTTGTTTTTTCATGCAAGAGCCAATGGTGGAAAGTGTTCGTAACACCACACCTGCAAAGAAGTTGAGTGTTAATCAATGTAAAATGAACAAACAATAAAGAAGCAAAATAAAATAAACTTAAAAAGTGTACCTCCCAAAGAAAGCATAATCCTAAGAAGACGGGAGAACCCTACCTAGTCGAGATCTCGCTTATGTTGGAGTACATCCACCACAGGGCGGATCTTCCCAATTGAAGGCCCCTACTCTATGCAGGCCCTCGAGCACCGGTAACAGCCAAAAGTATACCCAATCACTCTCTGGGCAGAAGACTGAACATGTCAACATGTAAAGCAGGAAGGTTCGAGTAGAGTAATCCGTTTCTTCCTCTGAACTCTCGTCTATGGCCCAAACATATTTTGTCTTGAACCAAGAGCCTAAGATACCTTTGGTGGCCTTGTAATACTCTATGGGCTGAGGTCCGATGCATCTCCTCATCATCTCCAAATCAAGCTCATCAATAACCAGGAAGCTAGGACACCTTTGGTGCCCTTGTACTACTCTATGGGCTGAGGCCCGATGCATCTTTTTCACCATCTCTAAATCAAATTCATCAGTCGACAAGGGAGGAGGTCCACCCATGGAAAGCCCCGTCATCATAGAGAAATCAATGGGGGGGCATCCCAATCTCCCAAATGGGCAAATGAAAAATACAAGTCACTGGCGACCACCTCTCTGCCAATGCCATCATAAGTGCTCGGTCTGACTTTAGCATAGGCAGGGTAAGGAATGGACTAAAACATATTTTAATCACCCATGCCTGAACCTTGGAATACAGGCACTCCCACAAGGTCTTGACTTCAGACCATGATTTATGCCTCTCAACTTTGTTCCTAACCTGCGTACAAAAATGCACTACAAATATGTTAAAAAAATGCAATTTTTGATCTTAGGCCTAATGCCTGAATTTTTTCCTACTCCTGAATTTTCAATGCCTATTTTTTTGGCTGAAGATTCAGGCGTTAAGCCTGTAAATTAGGGCCGTGAGCTTCAAGTGTTAAGACATTTCAAAATCATTGTTTAAACTGTCTAATAACCTTTTTAAACAAATTAAACAAGTTCTAAACACAAAATGAACAAAAGATAATTTAATTACATCTTCTAAACAGTGAGATTTTTTACAAATCTAAAAACTTCTAAAACAAATGTAAAGTTTTAAAGAATTCACGAAACTTCAAATAAAGAACTAAAAAAAAAAAGATAGATCAAAAGTCTTGTTTAAAATCAATGGAAATCATTTTACAGTTGAAAGAGCGATGAAGATCTTACCCCGTTGCCACCGGATTCTTCCATAATGCGGTCTCTTGTCTAGAGAGAAGGGGCAAGTGTCGCGATGATTCACCTTGGACCATTGTCAAGTTTAAGTTTCGAATGCTTTTGAGTTGGAAGATTGAGGGAAGTCTCTTGAGAAGCTCTCTCTTAGTCTATGATTGTTCAAACAATGAAACGATGAAGACAGACTTATAGGCCTTCTAAATCTTGCAACCACTCCCATCGCTAGGCATACAAATGAAATTCTGGTGTCAAGTCTATTCCTGCTAAACTTTGCCTTTAGCCAGGAAATCATATTTTTAACTTTCATTTCAAGTTTGTTGTCAAGACATGGACCTACCCTTAGACCTCTATAAATTTTGTAAATGCCTGAATTACCCTTTTCCCCGAAGAGCAAGAAATTTAGGGTAGACCAAGGCCAACTCGAACCCACTTTGACATTGGCATACATTAACTTGGATTAACCTCTTTTAGAAGTGGCCAGCTCATTTTGGGACCCTTCATCTATGGTTTTCTACCAAAAGGCATGCCGTGACGGCACGTGTTGCCTACCATGATCGCGGCGATGACGTCTCCGCAGGCATAACGCGACAACCTGGGCTTGGGCCACCGCCGTAATCCGCATCGGTCCACGCCCCGAGTCGAGCGGCAGACTGGCTTGACACCGCTCTGCATCCAACTGGGGCGCATCGCCGGCCCCCATCCGCTTCCCTCCCGACAATTTCAAGCACTCTTTGACTCTCTTTTCAAAGTCCTTTTTATCTTTTCCTCGCGGTACTTGTTTGCTATCAGTCTCTCACCCATACTTAGCCTTGGACGGAATTTACCGCCCGATTAGGGCTGCATTCCCAAACAACCCGACTCACTGACAGCGCCTCGTGGTGCGATAGGGTCCGGGCACGACGGGGCTCTCACCCTTTCTGGCGCCCCCTTCCACAACCAACACACTTGTCATGTCTCCCTCTTCAAACAAGAGGGCTTGCATTGATTCACCACACACATTATCTTCTTAAAAACCTTATCATACTTTGATAAAATATGAGGAAGTCTTACGGGACTTAGCTGATGATCATGTCCAATGTCCTCAGACCAAGGCCTACTTAGAAGCCGAGTTGCATCTCCGCATCTAGGCCGAAGTCTCGCGAGATTGCACTTGATATTGGAACAAAATCTAATCCAAGCTTATCCATTCCCTAAATTATGAGTTCAATGATAGTAGAACTTTCCATGATGACTTGGGAATTAAGATGAAACATAACAATAGCACAACTTTAATACAAGATTAGTGGATGCAATCCTGACTTTACGAGCTGAGAAGATAACTTTTCTCCTTAGGCTACAAACCAGTGCAACCTCCACCATCGCCACCTGTGGCACTTGATCTCTAGATTTTTTTACTCTACATTCTCATCTTCGATGTAATGGGGCAAATACCCCCTTCTTTTTTGTAATCGCTTCTAGCATATATATATGTACAAAGTTTTGTTTCAAAAATGGTGTTGTTAACAAATGGACATGAATCCTAACAATAATTATAAAATTTTGAGGGAAAACCCCTTTTGTTTGCTTTATGCTTTTTTATGAATGTTCTTTGTCTTTCAAATAATTAAAAATCATTTTAATAATTCTTCAATTTTGGGGTAGCTATAAGATCAAGCAAGCAAGGCATTCTAGAAGAAAGATCTCTTACTCAAGCAATTACGGCAATCAGACCTTCAACCAAAACTTCTTCAGACACCTTCAACATGGACGCCTCAGGATCATCTATACACCTAGCTCAGACCAATCAACAAATTGATCAACTTAGGAGCAAAATAGAAAAATTGAAAGCAGCTCAATACCCCAAGACAAGCTTCGAAGATTTATGCTTATATCCTGGGTGGCACCTTCCAATTGGTCTTAAGGTCCTAAAATTCACAAAGTATGATGGACGGGGATGCCCTCACATGCACTTACTGATGTACTACCATGATATGGCCCAACTGGATAAGGACGAGAGACTCCTCATCCATCTATTTGCATCAAGCCTAAAGGGTCTAGCCTTCAAGTGGTTTTGGAACCTAAACAAGGACAAGCTCCAAACCTGGATAGACTTATCATGAGGTTTTCTTGAAGATTTTAAGTTCAACTTAGACTTCTTGCCCCTTAGGTCATAATTGGAAAGAATGAGACCTAGGCCACATGAAAATATTAAAGAATATGGTCTCCGTTGGAGACTTGCAACCTTAACACTTGAAAATCCTCTAGAGGAAGTAGACATGGCATTGACCTTCCTGAAATCCCTAAGTCCTACATTCCAGGCAATGTTAGTGAGTAAACCATGTAATGACTTTTCATCTATGGTAAAGGCCGCATCAAGGTTAGAACATGTTATACAAGATGGACTAGTCTAGGAGAATGACCAACCTCTTAAGATTGCACAAAAGGAGCCAAAGCTTTTTCCAAATTGCATTTATTTCACCTATGAACCCGACGCCCTAAGCCTATCACTCCACTCAGGCTATCTATACTCCAGCAACATAAGCCTTAACCCCATCACTCAAAAGGAAAAAGCTTGGACCTTACTCTCATTATTCAAAAAGGGCTAGGAAGGAATTCACACCATTGCCTCATCCCATCAATCAGATGTTGGCTATCCTTGTTGACAATGGACATCTCCAACTACTGCCCCCAAAGCAGCCATCCAGTCCTCTCCCAAAGACATATGATATGAAGAAACATTGTGCCTACCATAAGAGCTTCGGGCATTCCACTGAGAACTGCTTCCTGCTATAGTTTTCTATTCAAGATCTCATCGATCAAGGGACCATCAACATCAACAAAGTAGGATCACTTTGAAAACTTTTGAAGACTTTGTAAACCTGTCTTTCCTTTTTAGCTTTTGCAAAAAATGTACAGATCAAACTACAAACTGGCTTGATCCTGACCTCTATGTCAGGTACGTAGGCAACTTGTGAGTCATCCTTCATACTCCAAGTGCAGTCCCTTGTATATAAATAAAATATCTTCCCCGAGACACCATTCTCTACATTTATCCTATTGGATTCATCCTTCACATAAAGCCAAGCCCCAGATTGCCGAAGTTGTATGAGGAAGAGATCACAATCACATATGTAAGTTCTTGCAAAAATCCTACTTGAAATGCTGCCTCAAAATAAACAACATCAACTTAATTAACAACTTAACATATCTTAAGCATGCATTATGTTTGAAAAAGCACACTTCATCGAATTCCATCTTTGAAAATTATTTTGTAACTTTGTAAAACTCCATGTTTTCAAAATACACAACTTTCTAAAATTCATGCCTGATTTCTTGCACCATGTATTTCTTCGACTTCCGGATTCCCTCTTGATGAACGGATTTAAAATTTTTTAACTCATAACTTGCTTCCAATGTATGCCATGTTTTTGCCTCTAGGGGCACTGCTTTTTATAAAATGGGATGCTCCACAGAGTCCCCCCTCTACAAAAGTTTTTCATCACTTCGTGTGCATGATTTGCATATTACATGTACATATTTTCAAAATGTTTTTCCAAAATCAGAGGGATCCTTACTAACTACTAAAAAAAGGTTAAATGTCCAAAAAGCCTCCCAAAAGAACTCATTTGAATAAAAGCAATTCAACCTAAAAATTAGGTATTTGATTTCTTAAGAGTCATGGGTGTACTAATGTCAGTCCAGAAGTGGATTCTAGTCAAGCAAGAAACCCAATCACTTAGTGAAGTCTAAGAAGTAAGCTTGCATATGTATGATGTCATCAACAATTTTGCTTTAAAGATTTAGTAATTCAATAACAAAGCATGAAATTGAACACCATCAAGATAGGCGTCATTTTGAGAACCTGGCCACATCCAACAAGAAGCATCAATTAGCAGCATTGGCCACATATTGTGGAACTCTTCATGGAGACACTTCTAAGATGTCTTGATTGATAGTCATAGTGCAGACGTAATGTAAAACCCAATCTTAGTGAAAACTTGTAAAGGCACCAAGAGGAAAAAAGGAGGGCAAAGAAAATGAAATGAGAAATTTCAGTCTTGGTGAAAACCTGTAAAGACACCAAGGGAAAAAAAGGGACAAACCTAGTCTCAAGAAAAACCCGAGAGGGCCTTAGGGGAAAAAAGGGAAAAAGAAAGGAAAATTGTCCAGTAAAGCATCTTCCCTTCATGAAAAACTCTAGCAACAGCCAATTATGCACACCTACTCTGATAGTTAACAATGTGCAAGATAGCTCTACTCCAATAGCCAACAACATGCTCAATGATCCACTTCTTTAACCAACAATATGCTCCTAATGCTCCTAAAAAGGATAGGAGGCCATCTTTGGCTGACCAGTTTCCCAAAAGGACCCATATACAATTTTCCACTAGTCAAACACTTTAGGCCAAATACAAAACCTTTTCTTCATAAACACAATATTCTCTGTGCATCAAACCCATGTCAAGTATAATCTCAATTGTTCATTGAAATGAAGATGGGCTATCTTTGGCCAATCAGAATTCTTAAAATGGCCCATTTAAAGCTTATCACTAGTCAACCATTTTGAGCCAGAGGCTTCTTTTTTTTTTTTTTTTTTTTGAACCACAACTTTCTTGATTGTTCAACAACCCTTAGCAAATCTTGACTCACTTCCATAACAGCCCACCATAACATCAATTGCTACAACCTTAGTTGTACAACCTCAAATCTATCAGAATAATAGATTCACTCCATTTTTATAACCCATCTCATGTACAATTTGAAAGGTACTCACATGTACAAGTCAGTATGTTCAAATATTCATCACTCTCAAATTTATTCTTGGAGAATAAATCACTTTTCATAAAAAAGCCTTCATCAAACCTGTCCTATTGTAATAGTCACTATCAAGGGAAACCTCCTCACTAAAAGAAAGAAATAGAAAAAAAAAAGCAAAAAAAGAAAAGCAAGAAAAAGAGAGGAGGATTTTCCATCCAGCCACTTCATTGCCAAAGCTACCTTACAATAATTGAACCTTCAAACTCAAAAGATGACAGACATTCACCATTGAACTACGCTTAACTTGATCCCTACATTGGGGTATGTAGGCAACCTAAATAAGGTTCAGTCACATTCTGCAAGTATGTACACATTTTGTAAGTATTTGCAAACTTGACCATGCACCCTATCTCTTGTATCTTTCAAATTGCTCGCATCCATAGACAATCAAGACACATCTTATGATGTTAAATAATCGTAAACCCAATGAAAATGTTACAATTTTGAGCCTGTTATTCAACATTCATTGGCACCCATGTCCTATGCCACATTTTATCCCACGTTTAAGACATCTCTTCATCATTGAACATTTAAGATTAAGCTTGACAAATTAATAATTATTTTGAGCCTTTTACTCATTTCATTCAAATCCATTACCTAAGCCGTCATTCAGCCCATAACTGGCATGGGCATAATAATCGGCAATAGAAGTTCAAATGCATAGGTAATGATCATTAGCATGGCCAGTTCAGACGTTCATGCCATTCATAGAAGAACCAGGTGCAAAGGGCAGCCATAAATGCAAACTTGATTGAGAATTTCGTGAGCATAGCTTTCGAATCTCATGCTCAACTAATGAATCTGAAAACTCACTACAACGTGTCATGCAACATCATAATTGGGCAAGATAAGCCGACATAGACTTCATGAACTAATAGGGATCTCGATTGGGCTTTCCGCAATAACCTCCTCCACCATTGGACTAAACACAACACAAACATTACTCTTTTGATTTCAATATAGAGGTGAAGCACCTTCCACCACCCAACAACGAATTCTCCGTTAGGCCCTAATTAGATTGGTGAGTCCTCTCCCAACAAAGCCATTCATGGCAAAACCAATCAAAGAGGATGTACCACCTCCCAGTAGATAAAAAGCAAAAGGATGCGGGTTGAGGCCCTCAAGAATGTGAATTAGGCATAGGCCCCAAGCAAATGAAGTAGGGTTATGACCCCTGAGCAATGAATTTGGCCCATGGCCCCTGAGCAATGAAGTAGGGCTATGGCCCCTAAGCAATGAATTTGGGTCGTGGCCCTTAAGAAATGGAATTGGGCCATGGCCCCAAAACAATGAATTTGGGCCATGGCCCTTGAGCAATGGAATTGGGTCGTGGCCCCAAAATAAGGAAATTAAGTGTAGCCTTTGAACAATGAGATTGGGCTCTGGCCCCCCTTAAATGAAATGTGGGCTGCCGCCCCTTAAGGAATTTAGGCCCTAGCCCCTTTGCAATGAATGTGGGCTGCCGCCTTTTAAGGAATTTGGGTCTTGACCCCTCTGCGATGAATGTGGGCAGCCACCCCTTAAGGAATTTGGGCCCTTGCCCCTCTGAAATGAAATGCAGGCTACCGTCCTTTAAAGAATTTTGGCCTCGGCCCATCTGAAATAAAATATGGGCTGCTGCCCTTTAAGGACTGTGGGCCTTAGCCCCTCTGCAATGAATACGGGCCGCCACACCTTAAGGAATTTAGGCCCTGGCCCCTCTAAAATGAAATGCAAGCCACTGCCCTTTAAGGAATTTGGGCCCTAGCCCCTCAGCAAATAATTGGGCCTCATCCCCTTAGCAATGAATTGGGCCTCGTCCCCTCAACAATGATTTAGGCCTCGTCCCCTCAGCAATGAATTGGGCCTTGTCCCCTCAGCAATGATTTGGGCCTTGTCCACTCAACAATGATTTGGGCTTTGTCCCCTCATCATGAATTGGGCCTCATCCCCTCAGCAAGCAATCAAGCCTCAGCCCCTCAACAATGAAATTGGGTAAAGGCCCCTTCAGAGTAGCGTCGATCCTTTGGGATCCCTGTAATTTTGAAGCAAGCCTAATAAATTCCCTTAAAACCATCAAGCAAATGAAATCTTAAAGACCGCTCCGTTAGCAAAGCAAATGAAATCCTAAAGACTGCTCTGTCAGCAAAGCAAATGTCCCAGAGGCCTTTAGCTAATTTATCCTAGAGGCACTACAATTCCTTCTCTACTAACTTGTCCTAGAGACCTTCAAGTAATTTATCCTGGAGGCACAACAATTCCTTCTCTGGCTAATTTATCCCAAAGATCTCTGGTTAATTTATCCCAGAAACCTTCAAATTCAAATTCTATTGCATCTCTGGCTAACTTGTCCCAAAGGACTTCAGCTAATTTATCTTGGAGGCACTATAATTCCTTCTTTGATTAATTTATCCTAGAAACCTTCAAGTTCAAATTTCAGCTCTAGCTAACTTGTCCCAGAGACCTTCAGCTAATTTATCCCAGAGGCACTACATTTCCTTCTCTGGCTAACTTGTCCCAAAGACCTTTAGCTAATTTATCCTAGGAGCACAACAATTCCTTCTCTAGTTAATTTATCCTAGAAACCTCTAAGTTTAAGTTCAAATTCAATTGCATTTCTTATTAATTCATCATTTACCCTCAATCATTATCCCGCTTCTTGCTAATTGTTGGACTCAGAAGAGAGTCATTAAATAAATCTCCTGCCTTTGAAAAAGTCATCAAATTGTTTCTCTCGGCTCAACCATGAGTTGTGAATTGTTGAAAAAGTTGTCACACAATCTTCCAACAATCTCAACAACTCACCATGTAATCTTCTAATCACCAATAAGATTTGCACTTAAAACAACAAAGCATAACCAAATGTAAGATCAATGAAAGGGAGGCAAGTGACATTTAGCCAACAATTAACACCACTAACAACTCTTTGTTTTCATCCCTCATTTTCTGCACAACTTATTTGCATTCATGACATGATAATCAACTTCAAATTGACCATAAGATATACTCAACAATTTCCAAAGCAACTACATGTTTGATAATTTTCATATAATGTGTCTATTCTACTAACTTTGTCTAATTCTTAGGCTTTAAATTGTTTACATGATTTATAGCTTTTGCATGATCGGTTTTTCGCAAAGTTTTCAAGCAGTTGTGCCCTATGTCAATCAATTACATGTCTCCCGATGCAGCGCATATGCTAACAATAACACCCAAAGAGTTAGAGAATGTACTAATCGCTTGCATATAATTCATGGATAGCCCATCCTTTCCAAAACAAAAGAATTTTTCTATTGGTTGACACCCATTTTTGAACTCGGATAATCTTGAAGGCATTTGTAAAACACCGAAAGAGTTCACTCTCAACTCGAGAAGGCCTTTTGAAAAGTAAACATTTCTCAATACCCTGATCTCCAAAGTCAGGGACCAACTTTAGCCCATCATGTTTTCTTAACCAAAACTGTCCTATATTGCAGAAACATCCATGAATAGCCCATCTTTTCAAAATGAAAGCCCCTCTCAATTGGTTAACTCATTTCAAAATAGGATACCTCCAAATTTATTTGCAAAACACCAAAATAATTGACTCTCAGTTTAAGAAATCATTTCAAAAAGCAAATATTTTCCAAAACCATGACCCACAAGTCAATGACAAATTTCAACCCACAATTATTTTCCTTAACCAAAACTATTCCATATTTTCAAAACAACCCACTCAATATCCACGAGTTACATATAAGGAAGAAGTACTATCTCTCCCAAGTCAAAATTAGGGCACTCCCTCTTTTGCTATGTATGGCACAGCCACACTTACCAAAGGGGGGCATATGTCAGCACCCAAATTTTGACTCGGGTCATGTGATAGCATAAGGACAGCATAACAGCATTTAGACATCAAGACTCTAAGCACCCTTGGCTCAGGAAGGACAAACCTGGACTTTAGGAGGTTAGGCATTCTCGAAGGGGTCTTTCCAAATACTTCAGTCATAAATGAATCAGTCAAAGCACCTTATTACATCCCAAAATGCATAATTTTAGGATAAACCCTAATTTCACTCAAAAGCACCAACAGGACTTTGAGGGTCTATATTTTACAACCCCATTCATGTCATTAGTAAGTTTTCCATCTCCTATAAGCCTTTCTCCACCAAAGCATCACAGATGAAAAAATTACCATTTTACCCTTTTGCCTTCAAAAGCCCATAACCCACTATCTGTCATCTAGATCACTAAATTTCTCTACCTACATAAGTTTGCTTTTCATGAAGCATCACAGGCAAAGAATTCACATTTTCACCTTTTTTACCCACAGGGGAGAAATTACCATTTTACCCTTTTCACTCAGAGAATCTATCCTTGGACCCTCAAAGGATCTCTGAAACCTCTCCTGTGGTCTAAATGGTGTAATTTTAAATCCTATGCATCCCTAAGTTTCCCTACTCTAAGGAACTCATCACAAACCAGACATTGCTTAAGAACGACAACTGCCAATCTCTCAATCTATGGTAACCCTGACCAAGAAATAACCCTTGCAAAAGCTCTCAGAGATTCTTCTGATCTCCGAATCTGGAAAGGTCAATCACCATGTCTTGGCCTTGACCTTACTTTCAAATCTCCAGGTCTGAGAAAAGAGTTTCTAAGTCTTAAACTACTAAAAAATCTCAAATCTTCCCCAGAAGGTCAAAAGGTTGTTTTCCTGTTTTTTGCTCTTATGGAGCCAGAATATTCTCTAGACCTCCAAATCAAG
>JAOXJP010166557.1:0-12770 GCA_025762735.1 Platanus orientalis
AAAAACCTAACCCTCTCATAAAAGGGTTAGCAACCTCTCACGAACCAGCCGCAAACGCCGAAGAGTGGACACGAAAACCACAGGCGGACGGGGGCATCCAAACCCCTCGTAAACGCTGATGTCCACAACCTAGTACAACATGACAAAACCAAACATGTGGAAGTTGACAGACATTTCATTAAAGACCACATAAAGAAAGGAAATATATGCATTCCGTACATACAAACCAAAGATCAACTTGCCGATGTCTTTACCAAGGGACTTGGGGGCGTGTAATTTTTGTCTTTAATCAGCACACTAAGAATGATTGATATCTATTATTCAGCTTAAGGGGGAGTGTTGTATATTGTAAGGGTATCTATGTTATAAGGGTACTGTAAATGCATACTATGATATATTAATAATGATATTGGTATAAATACCAACGTATGAGTATACCCTACTCATACGATTCATGCGTTATTGCTTTTCTTCTCTTCTCTTTTCTTATTTCTTTCTTTTTCTTCTTCTCATATTACTTGCAGATCAACCAAGTCTTTTGATCCCAATGTTTGCTCGGGGCCTGTAAATATTCAAAACGAGCAGATCGATGAGCTTTTTATTGAAAATGGAAAGATATCTTATTCAAGATTCTCATAATAACTAGTTTTTTAACCATTTTAATAGATTCATTGGAGGATCCTTTAGGCTAGTTTTTTCAATATATAAATAGGGGACCAAATCCCAATGATTAAATAATTTAAATGAGTGATTTCTAAACAAAATTGTGAGAAAAATCAATTCTAAGTGTAAAGCCTGTGAGCATACGAGTAATATTTGTTTGGCCATAAACCGTAGATGTTGTTCATATAGCTACATCCTTATCAAGGTTATGCAAGAGATTTTTGTATCAATAGTTATATCGTATTGAAGCTACGAAGTGTAGACCATAATTAAACCAGCCTACGTAGAAGCACTTCAATAAGAAAGGAGTTTCTACACTCATCATTCATAAGCAGTCTTTAGCAGAGTCACAGGAGAGTAGAGTCATTGTGCACTTGCTGGAGTCAAGTGTCAACAGAGTCACTAGAAGAAGCAGGCCTAGCAGAGTCACTAGGTCGCACTTATGAAGCACGTAGAGTTCACGTGAATAACTCATAAGTAAATTCAAGTTTTTAATAATATATCCTGTAATAGTTTTGGATAACTATTAAAATAATTTATTGGTTGAAAAGTGGATGAGGCTCAGAGTGCCGAACCACTATAAAATCTTTGTGTTGTGGTGTGATTCTTTATTTGCATCATTTATGTTGTTTATTTATTTTTTGTAAGTTAAATATTCCGCTACATAGTTAAAGTAAATGAAAATGTTGGTTAAATAATTTTAAAATTAAAGCTAGATCCTATTCACCCCCCTCTGGGATCACGGTGGGCTTGGAATTTCACTCACGAGCCCTTGCTCAAGTTGTCACTTGACGAAGACACCTATCCATCTTTTTCATCTTCATCGCAAATTTCTTTTAATTTTCTAAAATCTTCTTTTGTTGTGCTGCAAGCATATGAAGAAGCTCAATAGATGACATCTGTGGAGGTGATGATGTGGCTACGGGGGATGTGGTTCTTTGTGGTGAGGCTCGAAGAGGTGAAACTCTAGGGGAAATAGCAGGTGCCTACTGATCTCCTAACTCCCATCTTCTTAAGAGTTCTACTGGATATATAACTCTTTTGTCATTGGGACCCTTTAGGAAGACAACCTCATGATGTTCCAGAATTTTGCATATAATTACTCCATAAGGCAACACTACCCTCACATTGTCGACCATTGTTTCAGCAATTATGTTTCTGAAATGATTGAGGTAGTATCTATTGCCTTGCCCTCCAGAAAATGGTCCACTAAATTGGCCATTTCATACTTCATATCCGAGTGATGATATGTGGGGAGAAGATTGTATGCAAATATCTTGTTTAAAATTCTTGCCTAGGGATTGCAATCTGAGGTCTTGAGGACCTTTCCCTAAGAAAAATCCACCCACAGTCTTAGGGTCAATTCATATTTGTCAACTAGTTCTGTTACTAGGTAGATGACTTCATTCTCTACTTGAGGAATTCCCAAAATTTCATAAATAACGATGGGGTGCATGGCAATCCGAACTCCATACACCATAGTAGAGAACGACAACTCATCGTGCTTCTCATCATGGAGGTTCGTGTAGAATAGTCACATGGCCTCATCATATGCCACCCCAACCATTTTCGATAGGGGTGTCTAACCCCTTGATTCCATGTTAGAATCAAGGTTCATGAATTCTATAGCACTGGGCTCTACGAATTTTTCCAATAATAAAGGGCGATGAGTAAAGGAATTGTAAAAATCATTCTTATGTTTTTTCATTGCAAAATTTATTGTCTATTGGAGGCTCTGCTTGCTTTTTCCTCACTTGTCAACTTGATTCACATTTCTTCCTCTTCCTTGACTTGCCATTTGGGATTTTAAAATGGGATTTGATGGAATAGAGCAAAGATTGTGAATCCTCGCAAAAAGATAAAATGGAATGCACAAAAGTAACCAAAGGTTTTAAGGTTCTTAGAATGAAGTTTGGAATGGGGAAAATGAACTTAAGGCCCTTTATATTTCGTACGGTATGAAGATTTTTCTAGACTAACTTGGTTGATCGATCGAAATTGATTTCTCTCCCTTTCCTTGAGCTTTGTGAGTCTCTTGATCATTTTGACTTGTCATGTAGAACCATGTAATCCTTTAAAGCTTTCTTGGGGTCACTCATAACATCTCATACACCAATTGATTTCCTTAAGTGCATGACCCTCTTGGCATCCAAGGGTTTTGTTAGAATATCTGCCAGCTGATGCTTCGTTGTAGAATGTTGGACTGGGTTTTTGGAAATATGGATCGCACTCGAGTTGTCTATGAACAAACTCATTGTGTCTTGATTTAGTTCATAGTCTTTGAACATTTGTTTCATTCACAGAAGTTGAGTGCATCCGCTTCCTACTACTATATACTCAGTTTCAGCGGTTGATAAAAATATCAAATTTTTCTTCTTGTTGTGCTATACAACTAAACAGTTGCCAATATAGAAGCAGCCACCACTTGTGCTCTTACAGTCATCAACATTGGCAGCCCAATCTACATCTATATATCTAGCGATCTCACTATTTGTCTTAAACAAATACCATAAACTGTAGTTTATGGTACCTCTAACATACCTAATTATCCTTTTAGCTGCCTTCAAGTGTGACTCCTTTGACTCAACTTGGTATCAAGTACATGCACTTACATTGAATGTAATGTCTGGTCTACTTGCAGTCAGATAAAGTAGACTACCTATTTTACTCTAGAATTTAGTAACTACACATACCAGTAGTGTCTTTGGTTACTTTCTCACTAGTACTGATTGGAGTGTTTAATTGTTTTTCCTCTATTAGTCTAAACTTTAACATTACCCCATTGTAAATTTGGATTGATTTACAAAAATGTCATCTTTGGCTTGTTTGATTTGTAATGCAAGGAAGAACCGTAGTTCTCCTTCCATACTCATCTCAAATTCGCTTTTCATTATTTGGACGAATTTTCGTGACATTTCTTCACATGTCGACCAAAAATTGATACTGTCCACATAAATTTGGATGATGAGTATGAAACCATCATTCTTCTCTATGAAGTGTTTTATTAATACCCTCTCTTGAAAAATCATGACCTAGAAGGAATTTGGTCAATCTCTTATACCAAGCTTTAGGATCTTGTTTTAGACCATAAAGTGTTTTTAAACTTGTACACATGATTTGACATATGTGGATCCACAAACCCTTTGGGTTGTTCCACATATATTTCTTGAAGTATGTCATTCAGAAAAACACTTTTTACATCCATTTGAAATAACTTGAATTTCAAATGACAGGCTATTAACAGTAGAATCCATATGGATTATAGTCTGGAAATTAGGGCAACAGTCTCTTCATAGTCTATGCCTTCTATTTGTGCATAGCCTTTTACCACTAGGCTTACCTTAATTCTAACTATAGTGTCATGTTCATCTAACTTGTTTTTAAAGACCCATCTGGTTCCTATCACATTTTTATCCTTACATTTTTCTATTAGAAGCCAAACATCACTTCTTATAAACTGATGAAGTGCTTATACTTGAATGTTATAATCTGTAAGATTTGGTAGCAAGAAGAAGATTAAGAAATAAGAAGAAGAGAATAGGAAAAAGGAGGACTTCTTAAGAAATAGTGTGTAGTATTTTACTCTACACCACTAAAATATTATTTATATTTTCTTAATGGTATACTGTATACTGTAAACATAGGTATATTTACAATAATATGTTAATATCTATATCTTTACACTTTTGCATCCCCCTCAAGTTGGGGAATAAATACCTTTCATTGCCAGCTTGCCCAACACATCATGAAACCTAAAACGCCATTTAACCAATTCATAAGAACATTTGCCAATTGGTCTTTATTTTTCACAAAATGAGTACAAATCCATCCCCATTACAATTTCTTAATAAAATGACAATCTACCTCAATATGCTTCATCGTATCATGCTATATTGGGTTATGTGCAATGCTTATAGTAGCCTTATTGTCATAGTATAAGGTCATATGATGATGAACAAAAATACCTAACTTTAATATTAATCATTTTAGCCATAGAAGCTCATACACATCATGTTCCATGGACTTGAACTCAACCTCTGCACTGGATCTAGTAGCCACTATCTGCTTCTTACTCCTCCAAGTAACCAAATTTTCACCCACAAAAATGCAATAAGCCGAGATGGATTGTTTATCAGTGACTAGTCTTATCCAATCTTCATCGGTATATGCCTTCACTTGGTGATGTCCTGGAGAATAATAGAATACACCTCTCCTTAGACAACCTTTAAGGTATCTGAGAATTTAATAAGTAGCCTCCATATGAGCAAGCATGGGAGCATGCATGAATTAACTAATGACACTGATTACATAAGGTGGAGGCTGCATGTACACTTATCTAGATCATCATTTAAGAACACATTCTTTACATCGAACTAATATAGTAGCCAACTCTGCGTAGTAGTAAATGAGATGAACACTTTAATTAAGTTCATCTTGACAATTGGTGTTAATGTTTTCTGGTAATCAATTTCATACAACTGAGTGTAGCATTTTGCATCGAGTTTGGCCTTATACCTCTCCACTATACTATCATCTTTATACTTCATTGTGAACACCCACTTACACCCTATAGGTTCTTTACCTCGAGGAAGATTAACCATTTCCCATGTATGATTTTTTTTCAAGTGTTGTCATTTCCTCCATTGTAGCTCTCTAATGTGGTTGTGAAAAAGCCTTTGACACAGTTTGAGGAAATGAAATTGAAAACAAAGCAAACAAGAAACTATGAAATTATGGATATAAGTGTCTTAAGGAAACAAAATTAGAAATAGGATGCTAAGTACATGACCTAACACCCTTACAAATAGCAACTGGAACATTAGTATATATGGAAATATATTAAGTAACTTAGCTCTACAATCTCAAGGTTTTGGGAGAGTTGGTTAATTTACTATCAACATGGTATCAAAGCAGGTTTGGTCACGAGTTCAAATCTCGGTGGAACTATTTCACGGATGTAGTGTTATGCGCGTGTGTATGCATTGTGTGGACTCATGCCTAGCTCCACTAGTGTGTTCCCTGGAGAGAACAATGTTCCTCCTAAGGGGGGTGTCGAAGTATATTAATTTGTGTATCTCCTAACACCTTAAGGTTCTGAGAGAGTTGGTTAATTTACTGTCAAGATGTTAGGAGATACTTGAATTAATATACATGATACCAATTGTTAGGAACCTAACCAATACGCCAAAAGCCCTAGGACTAATGGAAATGTGTTAGGCTAAGCTCTTAACCTTTGGGATCGTAACATTCCACCACGTTCCTCAACCGACGTCCCAACGGCCTCATTCTGTGGGAGTACCCACTTTGGCCTCTCATCCAGATAGCCATTTCCACCCATTGCGGCTTTCACTCTGGTCAGGTAGCCTTTTTCACCTTTTTGTGATGACTCTTCCTCTAATTCAGGTAGCCCTTTCCACACCGTAGCGGCTCTCTCATTCTCTGGCCCAGGCTTTCCTTTGCATAGGTCACCTCTTCTGTAACCCAAATTCAGGAGGACTCGCACCTACCTCCCCCGTGTTCATTGTCTAGGAGTGTTCCTCCTGAGGGGGAATGTTGAAATATATTAAGTAATTTAACTCTAACCTCTCCTATAACCTTAAGGTTTTGGGAGAGTTGATTAATTTACTATCAACAGTATAATCAAAGGAAGGATCTAAAGAGGAAACATTTTAGGAAGGAACAATACCTATTTTAGGGATAGGATTCAAAGAGGCCTCTTAACTGGGAGCTTGAGATGGAAACGCTAGGAAACACCATCTACTAAATGCTCGTTTTGCACTTGGGTGGTCTCTATGGTATCTAGGCGACTTTGAATATCCCTAGTATGCTCTTCAAACTGGGTTTGGAGTTGAGTTATTTGCTCAGTGAGGCTGTGTAGTGCTTGTGTAAATTGTGTGGAGTCCATGGTTGGGTGGTAATCCGTACCACATTGCATGGGCATACACTAAGCAGACTGCACTCTAACTAACAAGGAGGGCATGAATGCCTATAAATTATATGATGATATGATAAAATTTTCAGAATATGCAATGCAACGGATCCTAAACTGACCATGCTTTTATACCAAATTTGATGTAGAATGCATGAAACCATATTTCTGAGGACCGGACCGGGCCGGACAGTTCAACTTGGTTCAACAGGAACTGAACACCTAGGTGGTTTTTTAATTTTTTAAAACCGGATTGTACCAAAAACCGGATGAAGCCATTAAAACCGTCCAGTTTTTGGCTGACCGGACATGATAACAAACCAACCAGTTTTTTCAATAGTTCTTTAGACAAGGTCATTTTTTGGGAAACTAAGTTGTACAATTTCTAATATCTATATCTTGTCTTTTCCACTTTCCATTCCATGTGCACTTTTACCAATAAAAGAAAAACAACTTTTTTAGAATAAATAAATAAAACTTTTAGCTTTAGCAATAGTTCTTTTTGTAAGTCTGTAACATTGTTAACGTAGCCATCTACACTTTTACTAAATCAAAAGCTAGCCCTAAATTTGTTTTGTCCAGTGTCCCCACACCATGGGCTAACACATGATGGTTTTTTGAATTTTGTAACTTTTTTTTAGTAGGGAACAGATGTTCATTTGAACACTTTTTTTAAATGATTTTCACCCTTTAAACCCCCATTTTCATGGGTATCTATTTTTTTATTTGAAAACTGTTTTTATAGTTTTAACCCTATACAACTCACTTTTTGCATGAGAGAGCAGATAAATTGGGTGTAGTAGAAAGGGAATTTTCCGGTTCCACTTCAAAAGGACAATGAAAAAAAAGTGAAACATAAGAGGGGAATCACTTATATGGGGCATGTGTCATATTGTAGATGATGCCACACTTTACCGGGAGCAAATGTTCTACTCCCAAATTGTCAACTCCCCCATGCTCCCAAACACAAAGACTAACATGTTCACGATTTTAACCCTATACATCCCAACCTTTGTGATTTTATAACAATTAACTATGTTTTTGCAAACCACAGTCAGACCATGCGAACCAACGGTTGAACCCTGTTGACCTGAACCGCTCATCATAGTGGTTTGATGTCTGGTCCGGTTCTCAAAACTATGCATGAAAGAATGCACACATATAGAGATCAAGAACTAAATATATGCAAAGTAATGAGCTTGTATAACCTAAATTCCTACTTTCCTGTGTCAATCTCAAGTCAATGGAAAATAATTATATAAGATTCAATATATTCACATTCCCATAGTGCTAGAACGTATAGAATAATCAAAACTGATGTGCTTAACAGTCTATGAATAACCCCTTATAAAATCAGCCCTAACTGATGCAGTACAACACACGAAATCTCAATTTTAGAGAGGAATAGGATATGTATATACCTTTGAAGATTATAGGACAGTAAATGAATAACCATCCTTTAGGCAATGAAATCAAACCATTATGGAGCAATTAACTTCTTAAATTCAGTTTCAACAGACAAAATACCAGCACAAGTTCATATTCTACAAATATTTGTCCACTCAATTAGAATCAAACACCTTATAGGAAAGGTTATTCCCACACAGAAAAAATGTAACATACAAAACAATATGGTTATCTGATTTTTAATCTAGTGTTCAACCCATTAGAAAACCAGGGACTTGTTGATGAACAGCACCTGTGACAATTAGATTTAAACCCATGGATGATTTCCTAAAACTGCCGCAGGTACTTGGATATATGGGTTTTAGGTTTTGGGGCATGAAAATAATAGGAAAAGGGTTTTTAAGTGTAGCCACATGGTATGGAGTATGAGCCTCTTGTAGGGTTTGAAAGAATAACGAGGATATGATTGCTGGACAATTCTGGCAGCAGGTTAAGTGGAGGGTTGATGGATTTTAATAGAAGGGTATGAGTGTGTCCGATAGGTGAGGAAGGTTTTTAATGTAGTTGACTAATGAAGATGGTGAAAGAAGAGATGAGGATAGGCAGTTTTCTGGGTGTGAAAGCAGGAAACTTTAATGGAAGAAATCAAGAAGATAATGGAGAAAAGAAGAAGAAGAATAATAAAAGAGATTGATATCTGTGAGGAAATCACCAACCCCACAATCAATAGAAGTCACTTTCCATGGCCAAACTTGGCATCAAAGCTTGGAGAAGAAAGGAACTTTGCTCGTGTAGGAAGAAACCAGCTAAATCTTGATCATATTCATTAACAATAAAAGAGGTGGGGTGGGTTCTTTTATAGGGTTCTTTTATAAACCATGTTTAGACTAGGGTTTTCCCCCTTTTACATTGAACCAATTCAAATTAAAAGAAAGAAAAAATAATTAGAAACTACTCTAAAAACATGCAGCCCCCTTGTTTGGTCAACCAAGCCTTCATGAGGCTTTTATTACATGCTTCTCAATTTTACCCTTTATAAAAACTAATATTCCTCCTATATCCTACTCTAATAATTAATAAGATATCAAATTATGTAGTAAACCTTAACAAAAAGATTCTAAACTCTTTCGAAGCCTCCATAATATGGTCCATTGTCTCTTCCATGCTCCTCTTCCTATGCTTTCATGTGTGGGCCCCACTATGCCCTAATCTTCTCATCAAACTCTCGTTGTTCGAAAAAACTCATCCTCGAGTTTCGTAAATGGAGATAATTAGCATACTGAGAGAACTCACACTAATCACCAAGAACTATAGTCTCCAATAATTAGATTGTGATGCAAACCCGTTCTCTTGCAATTGTATGACATAGGAAAGACCTCAAAATAAGTAGTTGTCTCCTGATAAGCAACTAATAATGGAAACACCTCATAATACTCAACTTGCTGAACATGAACAGACGCAACAATCTCAGAAATCATCACAAAGTCATGGACTGGTGTGTCTGCAAAGATGGGCTGAAACTCGCTCTGAACTGGATATATGAACTACATCAGATGGTTGGTTACAAACTGGGACAGTAAGGTGACACTCATTTGTATTCTTCACTGGCTCATTAAACTGTTCATCACTAGTCACCTCAGCGTCTTCCACACTATTGTCTTTAGTTGTGGTCTTGACTTCAGTTTCCTAAACTCCCACCTCAAACTTTTCTTCCACAAGTTGTGGATCATCATTACGTACCACAACTTCAAGCTTTTCTCAGTCATGCTTTGTACCCCATGTGCATGTACTGCGACTTTAGGCTTGGAATTAACCACTTTCACACTCTTCTATTGAATATAAGGTTGAATCTTGTTAAGTGTGGCTTGTACTTTTTTCGTACCTTCCCAGAGTGTATCACATGTAGAAGAGAAGTTTCCTGCCCTTCTTATAATCTCACCAGCCTTTCCTATTTGACAAGTCTGAAATAAATGATTCCACATCAACATGTCTAACTTGGAATTATTAGCATGTTCCCCAATCACAAATCCAAAGAGTATTAGATGTCTTGTTAAGATTGGTCTTCCTCCTTCCCAACCATGTCTTTCCTAGAATCATTGGATGATCCTTTAAAAGTCTTTTGCCCAAGTAACACCTAGCACAAAAAGTTCCAACCATGTCTTTCCTAGAATCACTGGATGATCCTTTAAAAGTCTTTTTCCCAAGTAACACCTAGCACAAAAAGTTGGAGTAATACCATCAAAGAATTCCCTGAGCCCAAACTGAATAATAAAGTGATCGCCCTTATAATAACAAAATGAACCAGCTTCGCGAAGTTGAGATAGTCTAGCAGCCAAACTAGGATATACATAGTTGTCCTCATGTTGATCACTAAATATGACCCTAATAAGCTTTCCATGCGAGAAAGTAAACGGTGCTCAACTGTGAAAACCATTGTCCTTACATCATCTTAGGAAAGAGCAGCAACCACTGGTGGAACACCATTGTCCTTCCGTCACCAGGTCTTTTAAGAAATCAATACCCCTCATGCAAGACAACCAATAAGAACGTCACAGCTCCAAGATACTAATCCACCAACTAAATCAAGGTAGACTGTCAAACTGTAGTAATCCAAGGTATATCCAAATGGAAAGATAATGGGCTCAAACTAAGCTGTTATGATAACACTGGAATGGATCTCATGTGATCAGAACAGAGCATAACATGAGTGATGCTATTGTAGAATATAGTGCAGGACACGTGGCAGCAAGGTAGACCCCCAGAGGTTCAGTCACGAGTAGCACCTCTTCCAGTAGTACCAGTAATCCAGCAAGAAAAGGCTAGACTGATGCTATACAAGTGCTTCAGACAAACAAAATATCAGTCCCAAAGTTATGTTGGTGTAATGGTAGATCAGAAACAATATGTCAGCCAGTATCAAAGCTTCCAAACAACAAATCCTTCCAGGTATTAACAGCAATATGAACAAATCCAGAGATGTATTTAGTGTATCAATCAGCAACAATAACCTCCTAATAGGGCAGCCTTCTTGCTGATTTGATTAACTGAAACAGATCAGTGCATATGTGTATAGATAACACAATCCACTAATTGTTCGTAAGAAATCCAGCAGTAGGCTATATTGGGGATAAGGCTGACTTAAGTACCGTTCTAGGACCCCCCCCCCCCCCAACAGAATCTGATCAGTGGGAAATAAACAGTAGGAAAAGGACTGATCAGTGTGGGGGTTTAATGAGGGATAGGATAGAGTAATAAATGCAACTTGATAATAAAGGCTATGTGGTATTTATGGATCTGAGAATGCTGACAATACTAAAATAGGTAATTATAACAGCAACTGTTGTAACCCCGAAGAGGAATTATGTGCTTACTGGGAAAAGTAATTGGGCCAACACAAAGAACCACTTCTGAAATCAATTTCTGCCGCATAGTGTCTTCCCTTAGGCTATCCCAGATCTTTGAGATGAAACTGTCCCTTCTACTGTATCTCTCAAAAAACCTTAGAAGTACCTCCTTATGTTACCATGTGGTGCTGCACAAAGGGGAAGATACCAAAAATTGATGTAGAATAATTTTCCAAAGCCTCAAATAATTTAAATAAAGGATGCAGAAACAAAGAAATCAAAAATAGAATTTAGAAACAAACAAGTAGCCACAAAATTTAAGATTCAAAAAATAAAATCATAGAAAGGAGATAAGGAGGATTTAGAACAGAAACAAAGGAGAAAATAAAAGAAAATAACCCAAAAGGGTATTTTTGCAATTTTGGATAAAAATCCAATAATTACCAAAATACCTCTCTAACATGTCAGAAAATTCTGAAAATTTTATAGTTGTTTTTGACGTGTGATAGGGTTCTACAGTTAAAATTTCATGAAATTCTGATAAGATTTAAGGGGGTCAAATCATAGAATTTCATAAAAAGTGAAGGTGCTTTAATGGAGGTTTCAAGAGAAGGAAGAAGAAGAAAAAGATGACAGAAAGAATGAGAAAAGAGTAGTATATAGAGAAAGATAAAGTTAAGAAGAAACTAAAATTGAAAAAAAGAAAGAAAAAAAGAATTGACATTTACCTTGAAGAAGAGAAGAGAGCTTGTGGCTACAATTATAGAAGAAGAAAGAGGGGAGCCATGAGTGGCATCAACCCTTGGAGAAGGAGAACATGGCTATAGCCACACCTTGGAAACACCCAAATCTTCAAAAACTTATCTATTCTTCACTATCAAATTATGGGGAAGGAGTTGCCTTTAAATAGGCTTACAACCCTAAGTAATTGGAAAGTTGCTAAAATTAGGAATTTTCTAAAATCCTAAACTTCCTAGCCAAATTTTCTAAAAACATAAAACTTTCTAAAAACTCATTTTCCTAAAAATTCGAACTTCAAACTTTTAAAAACACTATTTCCATTTTTAGTGACCACCCCCCTTAGTAATTTGGTCATAACTTTCTCAACTCACCTCGGATTTGCACAATCTTGGCTTCATTAGAAAGGTAACTGAGTAACCTATCTAATAAAATGTTGTACCCCCCTTAAAAGACCTTAAATAACCCCACATAACATGTACACTTAAATATAACCTTCTTGTAGGGCGGCACATACATAAGTCTCTTTGTGTTGTCCGCATCATTCCCATAGGGTGGGGAGAAATTTAACCTCAAATTTGAAATCAACAACCATCGTTCATAGTTTGGTAATATGTTAGGAGTCTGCAACAAATGTGGTAGATGTGGTGGTCCTAGAATTGATGACTTGCATGTACCTTTTGGATTAG
>JAOXJP010166568.1:0-12770 GCA_025762735.1 Platanus orientalis
GCTTTCAAAGATTCATCCGATCTCTGAATCTAGAAAGGTTGATCGTTATTTCTTGATCCTGGCCTTAGCTTCAAATCTTCAATTCTGAGAAAAGAGATCCAAAATCTTAAACCCCCGTGGAATCTCAAATCTTCCATAAGGGGTCAAAAGGCTATTTTGGTTATATTTCACCTATATAGATCCAAAATGTTCCCTAGGTGCCCGAATCATGATTAGTCGGTGTCCATCTCTCCAGAATTGTGAGGCCTTCAAAAAATTGTCTAAGTGAGTTATCACAGGACTTATCTACTCAGATTCCCTTGGGAATTCAGGTACTCAACCAATTCTTGGGAATTCATCCAAACTGTAAAATTCAGTCTGTTAATGGCCATTTCTCGGCAATTTTGAGGCCTCC
The DNA here is from genome assembly GCA_025762735.1 of Platanus orientalis. Classification (NCBI taxonomy): domain Eukaryota; kingdom Viridiplantae; phylum Streptophyta; class Magnoliopsida; order Proteales; family Platanaceae; genus Platanus; species Platanus orientalis. The sequence continues at coordinate 395 of JAOXJP010166568.1, forward strand.
AAAGTATTAATATCCCATTGGATTCAAATTTTTTGTGTTCTTAACCATCATTTTTACCCAAGATAAGTCAAAAACTTTTCATTTGTACTTAGCACACAGAATGCCCTTGGGAATTCTCCCAAACTTAGAATGTAGCAAGTTCAAGCCCATCTTCTCAGTTTTTCCCAACCTTCAAAAGATTATTTCATGAACCTAAGCAACAAAGGATGTTTGATAACCTAATTTCACTAACCTTCAGGAGGTTAAAAAAATTTTATCTCTCCAAGTGACCCGGCTTCAAAGAAACCTTGGCAACTGCCTGGGAATCCAATGGTCAATCTATTAGTTCTGGTAGCTCCAGGACTCTCTAAGCTTCAAATCCCTTGAACCTGGCTCATGGTAGAGACATACAAAAAATACGGGGGCATTTCCTATCAAGAATTCTCCATGTGCTCAAAAGAGTATCTCTAGCATAATTTCCTGCTAAGGTATCGTAATTCAGCATAGTCAGAGGTAATGGCTTACCTGTAGCAAGGGCCATCTTTCATCTGAAGATTTCTATAATTAATTTTACCATATTACCCTTCCAATAGTCATTTGAGAGCTTTTTAGATCAATAAAACCCTGATTTCACCCCGTTACCCTTATCATAATTTGGTTCTAATTGATTCATTGTGACCAAAATGTCCGCAACTTCAAAACTAGACACTGAGTTTGCAGTTTTCTGAGCCTAGTAGCTCCTAGGAGTAGATTACACAGCAAGGGGTCAAAATCCTCAAAAAGTATCATTTCACATTAATGAACCAAAACTTTAGGGTTTTGGCTCATTAATGGCATTTAATGCATTCACACCTTAAGGGTTAATTCAAAGACCCTTGGATTAGAATCTTTCTAGGTGCACCCCCATCGCACACCCTTGGATCTATGCCTTGAAATTCAAATCCCCATGGAACCCCTCACCTTTCTTCATTTAGCATCTTTGTGATTGCCTTTGATCATTGCAACCAATCACACTCCACCAAAGGGCATCTTAGCCCACCCTGTGTCCATGTCATCAATCCAAGTGAACTAGCACAACTTAATCCTCACCTTTCACTCAAAATCACACAAACAAATCCTAGCCCTCCCCTTGTCCATGTCACCCATCCTAGTAAACTAGCAAAAATCAATCTTACCCCTCCATCCAACTTTCAATCCTAGCCATCCACCTCAAACTAGCATAAACTAATCTTGGCCCTCCCATCTTGATATTTTGAGGATCAATCCCAACCATCCATTTCACTAATTTGGGGCTATAAATAGCCCAAAATTTGTCCACACTAGGGCTGAAGAAATTTTACAAGAGAGAAAGAGAGGGAAAGAAGATGAAGGGGAAAAGCTGAAGGTCCAAGCCACAATCCCTAAGCCCATTAAAGGTAAGCTCTAATTAGTGAAATATAATGTGTTTCATACTGCTTTGATGTTCCAAATATGCCATACAGATTGCCTTGAATTCGGGTTACACAGTAGAGACAAAATTTGTCTTTGTTGCACTTTATTTTTTAGAATAGTACACTCAATTTTTTTTTTATTTTTGTTCCGAGCAAAATGGGATCAAATTTTAATGGTAGGCTCTTGGAATGGTATCCTACCTATGATAAAAATATGGTGAATTTTAAAGCAAGTTTAGTCCATAGAACAATCCCCCCAAACTTACCCTAAAAAACTGGTTTTGTGTTCCTTCTTTACCCACCTGGAGTGCAGGATTTTTTGTGATTTTTGTATTTCGATTTTGCTATGATTTTTGGATACCATACACTTAAGAGGATCCCTTACAACCATAAAAAAGTTCAAAATTTTTCAACACTAGTAAGGGGCCTAAATGACCGAGGCAAAATTGCTAGATTTTGCCCAAGCCTAACGCATGAATTTTAGGGAATTAAAATTCAGGCATTGACATGACAATCAAGTGTTAGAGTAAATGTAGGATAATTATAAATGGTTAAAAATATCTTTCTCTCAATTTTTCAAATTGACAAATCACGCTCAATTTAGAGTTCTGTGAACAGAGATATGCCCTCCGGAGTGCAGACAATCCAAAACCTGACACCTGAATTTTAATCTGTTAAAATTCAGTGTTGGTAGAAGATTAGGTGTCAGTTCATAATCAGAAATTAGATAAAACACATGATCATTATATATGGTTGGACAGATCTTTCTATCAGCTTTCTAAATTGACTGACCACGCTCAATTTGGAGTTCTATGGAGAAAGATATGGCCTCTAGAGTGTAGACTATCCAAAACCCGACGCTTGAATTTTAATCTGTTAAAATTCAAGCGTTGGCATTAAATATAGGCATTAGAAAAATTTAGGCATTGGGATCTAGGACCCACCCCAGTGAACCCTGACCTTCTTTAAGCCTATACACAAGCAAATAACACTTTGGAATCCATCCATGTGCTTAGGCACCTCTGTGGGCCCTGTTTTCATCCCAACGTTTAAATTTTCATTCAGGCATTAAGAAGAAATTTGGGCATCGGGATGAATTTTAGGCGTCAATCCTATATTAAAAATCACTATGTTCTTAAATGTTTGGCTTTTCATTTTGGGCCTAGGGTAAAGGCCATAGACCATAGAAGGGGTCCACCCCTATCTATAACTTTTCATCTTTTTAAGACCCACACAGGGGGCTTAAAACCCGAGATCAGTTGCTGACTTCCAGCAACTGCCAGCAACTGATGCCTGAATTTCCTCTAAATTAAAATTCAGGCATTGAGAAATTCAGGCGTTAGTGTTAAATTCAGGTGTTAAGCCTATGTGAGATGACCAATATTCCATTTTTGTTTGGGCAAATCTCTGTATCTACAAAGGTCCTAACCTCTAAGATTAAACAACCTGACCCTAGGGGGAGTTGTTTATCCCCCTACAAGGGTCCCACAACATTGGGACCCACAGAGACAAGCCAAAGAAGCAAGGCTAGTTATTGGTCTACCTAACAACTAATGCCTAAATTTCATTCTAAATTAAATTCAAGCATTGAAAATTCAGACATCAAAGTAAAATCCAGGCGTTAAGCCTATGAAAGTTAAATGAAACCCATCTTTATTCGTAGCTTAATTTCATTCCTTAATCATGTTGTCTTCAAGTCATTTCATTCCATAGACATAATCTAAGGATCCCTTCATTGCAGATACCTCTTTTAGCTTCTCAACAATCATAATAAGGTTGACTATATGCTTGTAAATTCCAAGTGTATCCGATACCCAAACTTTACTTGGGAGACAACGCCTATGTCATGGCTGCTACATTAGTGCGGTCAGGTCGAGTCACCCTACCCAATCACTACCTTTTAACCTGTCCCAACCTTTTACAGTCTCCACCTTATCTTAGGATCATGTCGTAGTGGTTCCCAACCCAAAGACCCTAAGACTTGGCCATAACCCAATTAGGTTCTTAAACCACACACATCAGTACAACATAGTCCCAACCCCATTTCACTAACTTGTCCACATTTTGTAGCAGTGCGGATAACTATGTAAGTATACAAACAACCTACAATGAATCTACCTTGAATCACTCTCACAATCAAACGTACTTGACTACCAAGATTTATACACACAACAAACTATTAGAACTACATGCAGTTTATTCCTAACAAAACCCTAGGAGCACCAAACCATATAAGATCGGGTATGTAGGTAGCTTGAAACTATATCTCAGGTGCAATTGCAATGATCACACCATGGGAGTGGTTCAGACTAATAAATTTACATTTAACAAGCATGGACTTCAACTTAACTTAGAACATGTATGAATGAGAGGAACCACCCTAAAAATGTGGGTATTTGGGGTGCCTAACACCTTCCCCAAATGCAACTAAATAACTTACCCTTTTTCTCAAGAATGTAGACCAGTTTTAGGAGTTAAACCCCTAGACCTACGGGTCTAGACTTCTCATCTTCCCCCAAAGAGGAGAATCAATGTCTAACTCCATCGGTTAACTCCGAGTTGGTGGTGACTCTCGAACAAGCCTAACCCCAAGGTTAGCAACCCTCACACACCGACATTGCACCGAAGTGTGGCTCGGAACCACGGGCGAGCTGGGGAATCTGAACCCCCTATCCCTGATGTCTACAGTAAGAAAAGAAAACTATATTAGAGGAAGTGAAAATATATAAGCTATGAATGAAAAAGACAAATCTCTAAGATAAACAGAAAATTTGATATTAAGAAATGAATTAAAAATATATAATTTTCAGAGAAATATGAAAACTACTAAACTATGTAAGAATAAGGAAAATATATGATGAACCTTCTATTGGAGATAAAATTCAATGGCAATGTATGATAGTCCTCCCATAGGGGTACAATTTAATGGTAAAATGATCAAGGAAAAGATGATGAATGAATATTAAAAAACAATAAATGAACTTCAAAGAGAACTTTAAGAAAATGATATATGAATACTAAAAGAAGAACAATGAAAGCTAATAAGTAATAAATGAATACATGATGAATGACAAGCAAACTATGATAAGTGATAAGTAAAAGAAAATAAACTATGTTGAACAAGATAAATGGTAAGTGTTTATAAAAGCAATAATGCAAATGAAAAGCATTAATTTGATGATAGACCTGTTGAATATAAAAGTTAAATTTCATAGGACTCATTATGCAAATATTTTTCTATGATTGCTAATTCCTTAAAAACATTGTATGTCTACCTTGAAATGATTTGTCTATGCATATTCATATAAGAAGGAATATGTTATCCATGAGAAATGATAAAAAAAAATGTTTATTAGGATGCAGACTAAGTTTCTTTACTATGGATAGATTAAGAAATGTTTACCATGTGGTTGTATGCACACCTTGTCATGCAAATATATTAAAAAAATGCTTTGGATTAGTAGAATCATATATATTTCCATGCAAATCTATTAGGAAAATGCTTTGGATTAGTAGGATTATGCATATTACCATATATAGAATCTCGTATGATGAACCATGATGATAAGTTGCTTAAATCCTTTGATGTGTGATAGTTAATGGATATATACTTGCATATGTCTACATGCTAAAAACTATATGCATTCTTTATAAAAGGTAAGTATTTTATATTAAAAAATTTGTGTTCTACCCATCCAGTTCCATTGTACGTTCTATATATCCACTTACAAGGCATGAAACTCAACCTTCCATACGATTTTTCAAGTGAGATTTAATACAGGTGCATCTTTTGGAGCACTTGAGATTCGGGAAATGGCATACATGTGGTTGTCATTCCTAGTTTTATTTTTCAGCACTACTATAGATTTTGTGTTTGTATTAGACATTGTTTATTTGAGATGCATTAACTTTATTACTCAGTACTTGTGGTTTGTAAGCTTTACATTCTAGATATTGGTTTAAAGGCTTGTACCTCCTATGTAGATGATGGGAGATAAGGATATGGATGTTAGAATGTACATATATTTATGTTCTTATTTTTGTTGCACATTGAGGATTTTGGTTAATATTATATTGTTCTTATTCCGTTGCGTATATGATATTCAAGGTTCTAAGGTTAAGCTTATAAGTGACCCTACAAGTTAAAGTAAATACAAAAAATTTATAATGATTAGATTATGGATTCGGTTAGTAGTGACCCGGATTTACACTTAAATAAGGTTATGAAATTTGGGATCGTTACACTTCTTTTTTGTGAATCTCTCACGACTCTTCTTCTTCATCTTTACTCATGAAGACCAATTGAAGCTTTGCATAGCTATAATTTTTGTACTATCACCACCTTAGTAAGCATGTTTGTTGGGTTTTCATCCATATGGATATTTTTCAATTTCAGCACTTATTCCACCATGAGTGATCTTATAAAGTGATACCTCCTATCAATGTACTTGGTCCTTGCATAAAAGTTTGAATTCATCACAAGATGAATGGTGCTCTGACTGTGACTAAATAGCTTATAGTTCTCTTGCTTCTTGCCTAACTCTTCCATCAGGTTTTACAACTAAATCAATTCCTTCCTGTCCTCCATTGTTGCAATGTATTATACTTTTGTTGAGGAAATCACAACTATCCTTTATAGTTAAGACACCCAAATGACTGTTTTATTCCCCAAAGTAAACACATGCCCCGTTGTACTTCTCCTCTTGTCTATATCACCTGACAAGTCTGAGTTGACATATCCTTGTAGCTCTACTTGTTTCCCTCTAAAACATAAAGTCTTGTTAGTGATTCCTTTTAAATATCTCAAGATCCACTTAACCGTTTTCCAATGCATCTTTTCGGGTTTACTCATGAATTTCTCACAACCCTTACTACTTAAGCTATATCCAGTCTAGTACTGACCATGTCATACATAAAGCTCCCCATCACTAAAGCATATAGAACCCTAGACATGTAATCTTTCTACTTTTCAGTCTTATGAGAATCTTCTTTAGAGAGTTTAAAATGGCTAGCCATTGGACTACTAACTGGCTTTGCATCCTACATATTAAATCTAATAAGCACCTTTTTAACATACTTAGCCTGAGACAACTTCAACATGTGGTTCTTCTTGTATCTTGTGATTCCCCTGCTAAAAATACATTTAGTTACTCCCAAGTCCTTCATCTCAAACTCCTTTGACAACTACTTTAAATTATATATTTTAAGCATTCTTGATCCTATCATATGCATATCATCCAAGTATAATATGATGTACTTGTCATCAAAGGTTTTGTGATAGCAACAATGATGCATGACATCTTCTACAACCATTTTTCAACATAAACCTATCAAATTTGATGTACCATTTCCTTGGGGCTTACTTCAATCCATATAAGCTCCTTTTAAGCTTGCACACCATTTCCACCTTGCCTTCTACTTCATACCCTTACGGTTGTTGCATGTAGATGTCTTGTAAATCACCATGGAGAAAATTGTCTTCACATCTTATAACACCCCTCGTTGCATTTAAAGAGAAAAATTGTCATTTTCCCTATAAGGGAAAAATTGTTTATTCACATGTCTTAGACAAACCTAGACATGAGTTAGAGGACCATTGGACCACTTGGGTTTGACTTTAGAGACCTAAGAAAAAAAAATCTAGATTTCAACAAAAACCCATTCATGACCTAATTAGTGTGATCAGTCACGACTCAAGGGGCACAACTCTCAGGTGGTTCCAAAGTCTACTCGTGACTGGTCACAAACCCCATGACCGGTCATGCTATGACCTATCACAAACCCCATGACCTATCACACCTGTAAATCTTGAAAAATCCAAAAGTTATGATTTTTGTCACTTTTATGATGTGGCTTGCTTCCATTTCACCCCCACATATGTGGGATCTCATCTTGGATGAATTATAACCCCTTTAAACCCTCATTTAGGTCATTTAGAATAAAAAGAGTAAAGTTTAGAGAGGTTTCAGAAGCTTGGGAGAAAGATGAAGTTCTTCCCCAATTGGATGAGCACCACTTCCAACCTTGAAAATCTTCTTGAATAGGTGATTTCTACCTAGATTTAGCTTAGATGATTATGGATCATGGTTATTCACCTTAGTTTATATATTTTAACCATATAATATTTTGTTTGCTTATAGAGAAAAGAGATTTGGACAAAGGGAAGGCTTTTGGTGGAGGATCCTCTTCAAAAACAAGATTAGAGTATTGGTTTAGTGGATTGTTTATACTATAATTTTCCTTCCTAGGTTCTTAGAAATGTGATTCCACTCTATGTTTGCAAATATTTGTTGATTAATCTCTATGGAAATTGGTTGGGTGAATGGTTGAGCTCTATATGCATGATTTCCTTCTTCCTAAAAACTTTGATTTATTGAGGATGAACTTTGCTTTGGTGAATCTATATTTAAATCCCATAAGATTGTTGATTTTCTTATGTGGATTTTAGATCCTTTAATATGAGCATGATTGAAGGGTTCTTTTACCCAATTGCTATATGTTCTTAGAAGTTGGAGTTTACCACATGGTGTTATTGTTCTATTTCCTTAAGGTTAGTGATCTCTAATATTGTTGGAAAGTTTATGGAGTTAGATTTATATGATTTGGAGGGAGTAGGAAGTTCCTTGTAGTGAATTTTTGTTTATTTCCTTGATTTCTCTTGAAACACCTTAAATGTTTGCTCTCCACCTATTTGATGAAATGACATATGATTTATGTATCATTATCATGCCTATTAACTTCCTATGTTAGTTCATTACTCTCTTTGTTCTATTTCATTCAATTCATGTTAAGTCATGATGAATTGTGTTAATTCCATTGATCCTCATGTTGCTATAAAACTCTTTTCATCATATGGTAGCTCTTGTGGCATGTTCATGTTATCATTACCATGATTTACTCCAAGATTTTCATGTGGCTTTTTACATGGAATTTTTACATGAGTTTTTAAAAGACTTGAGATACTTGGTTTTTAACCTACATGGACTTTATCATAAAATAATTTTATATCCATGAGCATCCTTTATGCCCCTAGTTATGGGAAAGTACCTTCACTTGTATATTGGCATCCTCCCTTTCATGTGATCTACTACTTCATTCTTTAGACTCTTCATGAGATAGATTAGTACATATTTTTACAAATAGCATACTTATGTAATGACTACATTACTTTATAAAAGCTTGAGTTTGGTTTCTTGCTTCTTTGACTTATGGATTTGTTTGGCACCCTTATCTTGAGGAATTTTATAGGACTACCCTAGTCTAGGGGAATAATATGGAACTACCCTTTATCTAGGGGAATGATATAGGACTACCATTTGTTTGAGGGAATGATATTGGTCATTTGTCCGGGGGAATGATATGGGACTATCCTAGTCCAAGAAAATTATATAGGACACACCCTTGATGCCTTAAGAGATTTTTGCAGGTTAATATGAGTCTTTATGGCTACAGGTACCTAATCACCGGGTCACATTAATAGGTGAAGATGGACCTAGTGGCCCGATATGTGATATGATGTGCTATGTCAGAGACCCTTATTCGGGTTATGTGATATGCTTTGCTAGAGACCTTTTAAGCTTTATATGTGAAATGCTTTGTCGGAGACCTTTCATGGTTTATGTCAACACCCAAATTTTGACTCAGGTCATGCGATAGCATAAGGACAGCATAACAGCATTTATACATTAAGACTCTAACCACCCATGCCTTAGGAAGAGAAAACCTAGACTCTAGGAGGTTAAGCAACCCCAAAGAAGTCTTTTCAGATACCCCAATCGTAATTGAATCAGTTAAAACACCTTATTACAACCCAAAAAGCACCATTTCAGGACAAACCTTAATTTCATTCAAAAGCACCAATGGGACTTTGAGGGTCCACATTTTAGAACTCTAGTCATGTCACCAATGAGTTTTCCACCTCCTGTAAGCCTTTCTCCTGTAAAGCATCATAATTGAAAAAATTACCATTTTGCCCTTCTACCTTCAAAAGCCCAAATACTCACTATTTGCCATCCAGAACACTGAATTTCTCAACCTACATAACCCGTCTTGTCATGAAGCATCATATGTAAAGAATTCACATTTTCACCTTTTTCGATCCTCGAGCAAAAAATTACCATTTTACCCTTTCTACTTAGATTACTACCCCAGACCCTCAAAAGAACCTTGGAGCCTCTCCCGTGATCCAAATGGTGTAATTTCAGAACCTATGCACCCCTGAGTCTCTCTTCTTCAAAGGAATCATCACAGTGCAGACACTGCTCGAGAACGGCAACAACCAATCTCTCAATCTATGATAACCCTGACCATTAATGACCCTTGTTAGAGCTCTCAAAAACTCATCCGATCTTTGAATTCAGAAAGGTCAGTCGCCATATTTCGGCCTCAGCCTTAGCTTCAAATCTCCAGGTTTAAGAAGAGATTTTTGAAGTCTCAAACCTTTATGAAATCTCAAATCTTTCCTAAAAGGTCAAAAGGCTGTTTTCCTACTTTTTGCTCTTATAGAACCAGAATATTCTCTAGACCTCTAAATCAGGTTCAGTCAGTGTTCATTTATTTAGAATAACGTAAAGCCTTCAAAAAGTTGTTTAAGGAGCAAAGACTTTCGTAAATTCTATCTATGAAGATTCCCTCAAATACTCCAAAAAACATAAAAAATCTGGTCTAAAAATCAGGTGCTCAATCGACTCCCGGGAGCACACCTGAAATCAAAAATTCAGATGGTCAGTGGCCACACAATAGTAAATTCAAAGCCATACCATCAGAACTACACTAATTTTCAGAAAATCCATGACCCAAGCAATCATTTCTGCCCAAACCCAAAAAAAAAAGCGTTTTGTTTGTATTTGGCATGCGAAATGCCCTCAAATGTCCTGCCGGACTCAGAATGCAATGAAGTCAGAGCCATTTTCTTATAATCTCCCCTGTCCTTAATAAAGCAATTCACAAACCCTTGATTTAGGAAATGATTAGCCATTTAATTTCATTCAGTTTCAAGCGGCTACAGAAACCTAATTTGTTCAAGTCACTCTGCTTCGAAAAACCCCCGACGATTGCCTGAGAATCCAACAACCAATCTTTTAACTTTTGTAGCTTCAAGACTCCTCAGACTTTGAATCCCTTGGATACGACTCGAGTCAGCATTTTATAGAAGAACTAGCAGCATCCTTTGTATAATTTTGTCAAACCACTCGAAAAATGGTTTTTTACCTAATTTCCTGCTTGGGTACCGTAATCTAGTGTAGTCAGAAGCTGTGAATCACCTAGACCTAGAAGTATCTATCATTGGGCCACCCTTAGATCAATTTGATCATCTTTCCCTTTCAATTTACATCTGAGAACTTTTTTGGCCAAAAAACCCTGATTTTTTGTTATTTGGTTCTGACTGGACCAGGATGACCGGAGCATTTATAACTTTTAAAAATGACACTGACTAGGCCAACTTTCAAGCATGGGAGCTCACACAGAGTGCTGACAATGAGAGGGATCGAAAAGATCAAAATCCAGATATTATTTCAAATGAGCTAAAGATGAGATATTTTGCATTAAATGCATCCTCTTCTTTAGCTCATTTTTAAAGATCTTTAGATTCGAATATCTTGACTTTTTCTCTCACCCTCCACCCTAGGATCTCCCCCATGAATTTTAAATCCCTCTAGAACCCCCCATAACCTCCCATCAAGCATCTTTGACCCTCCCCTTTAAGTTTGCACCCAATGGAGTTTTGCCAAATGGAATCTCCTAGGCCACCTCCATAACTCCCTCCATCCAACCTCATTAGCACACCTCCCATCCAACCTTCCATTAGGTGAGCCCAACCCTAATCCAACCATTGGACCAGCCATGTCACCTATCCATGCCTCTCATCTCAAATTAAATCCCAACCCCCTATTTAGATCAAAACCTAGCCCTACACTAAGATTAGGATAGAGATCATCCTAACCCTTGATCCCCATCATCCCTATCTCCAATATAACCATTGATCCCATTGATTTGGGGCTATAAATAGCCCCAAATTCGTGGTAAACAGGGTTGGCAACAAAAACCCCTAAACCAAAAGAGAGAAAGAAGAGGAAGAAGAGAAAAAGCTTGGATTTCCTACAACCCTTGGCAAGGTAAGTCTAACCCTTGCTTTTTTTCATGTTCTATAATTCAATCCATGTAAAATAACAACTGTTATGCTGTCCAATTTATGTTTGAGCTTTGCTCAAAATCGGGTACAAGGTAGAAGTTCAACAACCTCTATCTTGCTCTTATTTTCAACCAGTTTTATTGCCGAATTTCGTTTGATTTTTGCATAAGACCTCTTGAGCCGAATTTTGACTATGTTTTAATAGACATATAGAGGTAGTTATGTATTTAATTTGGTAATTTTTTTATGCTGTGGAAGGCCTTTAAATGGCCCCCCAAACAGACCTAAAAAAACGAGTCTTTTAAGACCCAATTTTGAAGAATATTTGCTGATTTTATTGCGAATTTTCTAAGCATGATCTTGAGATAAATTTTTTATATGTTGTTCCTATATGTACTGCCTGCTTAGCATGCCAAATTTTAGAATTTTTTAAGACTCCTAAGGGGTCCAAATAGCTAAAAAAGGGTTGCTAGATTTTAGTCCCAGGTGTTGGGAAACCTGGCGTATGAAAATCAAGAGTTAGAATAAGGAGAGAGATATGCCCTCTGGAGTATAAACTGTCCAAATCCTAAAAAACAGGCGTTGACAGCTTAAATAGGCATCAGTTTGGAAAACAAGGTTTGGCAAGCATAGACTTACTATATATGGTTAGAAAGATCTCTCTCTCAGCTTTTCAAATTGACTGGCCACACTCAATTCTGAATTTTGTGAAGAGAGATATGTCTCCCGGAGTACAAAATGTCCAAACCCAACACCTGATTTTTAATCAGTTAAAACTCAGGTGTTGACAGAAAATGTAGGCATTGGAGAAATTCAGGTGTTGGGATCTGGGACC
>JAOXJP010166589.1:0-12770 GCA_025762735.1 Platanus orientalis
CTGACTAAGGCCAACCAAATATTTGACATGTTACTCAAGGCTAAGCAGATTAAGTTAGTCAGGAGGCACAAGATCTCCACACATGAGGAGCTATGTGCGAAGGACTATTGCAAATGGTATAACTCCTTCACACACCCGACTAACAAGTGTATAGTGTTTCAAGATATTATCGAAGAAAGAATTAACAAAAAATTGCTTCGGTTTTTTGACAAAATCAAGGCTATGAAAGTGGATACCAACCCCTTCCCAAAAATGGTGGATGTCGATATAATAACTATAGATTGGACACGGGAAAAAATCAAAAAATGCCAAAAAAATGAGTAAATATGTAGGACTTAGTAAAGTTGTACATTGTGTAGGACCACGATCGAGACCTTCAATTGTTAGCAGGGCTATAAATAGGGTTGGGCGTAAGAAAAAACCATTTAAAGACTCCAATATAAAGACATGGGAGTCACAGCTTGATAGCAAAAATGATGGGAAGACTTTGGTCGAAGAATACAACTTCTGCCTCTGTGATAGATGCGACAAGATAATAGTTAATCTTATGGCCATGGCTGCAAAAAGACAGGACGAAGCCCTTGTCAGCACCCAAATTTTGACTCGGGTTATGTGATAGCATAAAGACAGTGTAACAGCATTTAGGCATCAAGACTCAAAGTACCCTTAGCTTAGAAAGAGCAAACCTGGACTTTATGAGATTAGGCATTCCCAAAGAGGTCTTCCAAGATGCTCCAGTCATAAATCAACCAGTCAAAGCACCTCATTACAACCTAAAATGTACCATTTATGGACAAACCCTAATTTCACTCAAGAGAACCAACAAGACTTTAAGGGTCCACATTTTGGAATCCCATTCATGTCATCAATAAGTTTTCCACCCCTTGTAAGCCTTTCTCTTGTAAAGCATCACAAATGGGAAAATTATCATTTTACCCTTTTGCCTTCAAAGGCCTAGAACCCACTATTTTTCATCCAAAACACTGAATTTCTCTATCTGCATAAGCCTTCTTGTCATGAAGCATCACAGGCAAAGAATTCACATTTTCACCTTTTTTTTATCTATGGACAAAAAATTACCATTTTACCCTTTTCACTCAGAGAATCTACCTCTAGACCCTCAAAGGATCCCCGGAGCCTCTCCCGTAGTCCAAATAGTATAATTTTAGATCTTATGCATCCCTAAGTCTCCCCTCTCTAAGGAACTCATCACAGACCAAACACTGCTCGAGAATCGTAATAGCTAATCTCTCAATCTATGATAACCTTAACCAAGAAATGACTCTCGTAGAAGCTCTGAGAAATTCATCCGACCTTCGAATCCAGAAAGGTCAGTTGCCATACTTCGGCCTCAACCTTAGCTTCAAATCTCTAGGTTTGAGAAGAGAATTTCAAAGCCTCAAACCTTTGAGAAATCTCAAATCTTCCCCAGAAGGTCAAAAGGCTATTTTTTCGCTTTTTGCTCCTATAGAGCCAGAATATTCTCCAGACCTCCAAATCAGGATCAATCGATGTCCATTTCTTTATAATCATAAGGCCTTCAAAAACCTGTCTAAGGAACAAGAACTTTCATAAAATCTGTTTGCCAAGATTCCCTTCAATACTCTAAAAAGCATGACAAATTAGGTCTAAAAATCAAGTGCTCAACCGACTCCTAGGAGTGCATCTAAAATAAAAAATTCAGATAACCAGTGGCCACACCACTGTAAATTCAAAGCCTCAAGACTATTAAATCCACATTAATTTATAAAAAATCCATGACCCAAGCAATCATTTATACTCAAACCCAGAAAAATCACGTTTTGTCTGTATTTGGCACGCAAAATACCCTTAAAAGTTTCCCTGAGCCCGAAATACGGCAAGGTCAGAGCCATTTTCTTAGTTTCACCCCTACCTTCAATAAAGCATTTCATAAACCCTTGGTTCAGAGAATATCTGGCTATTCAATTTCACCCAGCTTCAGGCAGCTATAAAAACCAAATTTGTTCAGGCGACTTTGCTTCGAGAAACCCTCGACAGTTGCCCGAGGACCCAATGACCAGCCTGTCAACTCCTGTAGCTCTAAGATTCCTCAAGCTTCAAATCCCCCAGATATAGTTTCTGATGGCATTTTACAAAAAAACTAGCAGCATTCCCTGTCTAATTTTGTCAAATCGATAGTTTTTTACCTAATTTCCTGCTCGGGTACCGTAATCTCGTGTAGTCAGAAGCTATGAATCACCTGAACCTAGGGTCATCTATCCCTAGGCCATCCTTACATCAATTTTACCATCTTGTCCACTCAAATTACATCTAAGAGCTTTTTAGGTCAAAAAACCTTGATTTCACCCCTTTACCATTTTCGTAATTTGGTTCTAATTAGACCAGTGCAACTGGAGCATCTATGACCTCTAAAATTGACAATGACTGGGTTGGCTTCTATGCTCGAGAGCTAGCAAGGAGTGATGGAAAAGAGAGGATTTAAAAAAGTCAAAAAGCAACCTTAGTCATCAGATTCATCTCAAATTTCACAAGATTCCTCGCCCCCTCCCTTAGATATGAATCTCGAATTTCAAATCCCTATAGAGCCCTTCACAGCCCCCCATTTGGCATCCTAAGCCATCCCCTTGAAGATTGAAACCAATGGATTTTTGCCTAATGGCATCTCCCATGTCTCCCATGCACTTCACCCATCCATGCTCAATAGCACACCTCCAATCCCATCCTCCACTCAATGGTCTAACCCCAAATCTGACCCTTCATCCAACCAAATCATCTATCCATGCCCCTTAGCCTAATTCAATCTCAACCCTTCAACCTAATTCAATCCTTGCCCTCCACTTAGCAATCCCCAAGTTTGATCCCAACCCTCCATTACAATAATTTGGGGCTATAAATAGCCCCAAATTCGTGCAAGGTTAACAACAAAAAACCCTAATCTCCAAGAAGAAAAGAGGAAGAAGAAGAATTAGTAAGCTTACATCAACCCTAGGCAAGGTAAGCCTAAACCCAAGTGCAATTCACCCCCCCTCTTCAACATATGTCAATTAGCATGTTGTTATGACATCCATTTCATGCTAGAACTCTGTTCTAAGAGCCTCTACTTGCTCTTATTTTTTACTGATTTCTATGTTAATTTTTATGTATTTTTTGTAGAGGGCTGCTTGATACCAATTTTGAATATGTTAGACTAGACATATAAATGATATGCTAGATTTAATTTCAAAAATTTAGGAGTTGTGGAAGGCCTCGAGATGGCCTCCCAAACAAACCTCAAAAACTAGGTCTTTTGAGACCTAGTTTTAGTAAATATTTGCTTATTTTTGTTTGAATTTTTTATACATCATCTGATGCTCAAATTTTTATATGATGCTCATGTATATATCCCCTACTAGCATGCTTAATTTTAGAATTTTTACAAAACCCTAAAGGCCCCAAAATCGAGAAATCCAGCTGCGGGATTTTCTCCCAACGACTAACACTTGTTTTTTAAGTGAATTAAAAAACAGGCATTGAACAAACAGGTGTCAGGAGAAAAATCAGGCATTGAGATCTGGGACCCACCCCCAAGGAGCCCTGATTCTTCTCTAGCCCTGTTCCAAGGCATTTATAACTTCTGAGAGTCACTCATTTGTATGCACACCTCTGTGGGCCCTTATTTCTATCCTAACACTTAAATTTAAAAAAATAGGCGTTGGATGGAAATTCAGGCGTTGGAGTGACTTTCAGGCATAAAACTTGGATCTTAAAAATCATTTTTTTCAAAAATTGGTTAAGTATGAGTTTACCCTAGGGCTAGTGTAAAAACTCTGGAGAAACCCCACCCCTCTGATACCCACTTTGGTGTCCCAAAAACCCAAGTTGACTATTGGTTTAGCACCCAACGCCTGTTTTTACCTTGAATTAAATTCAGGCGTTGAACAATCAAGCGTTAGGCCTATAACAGGTGATTATGTGGCCTACTTTGGGAGATCATATCTCCATGTGGCCCATGACCAGGACCTCTAGGGTTACACAGAGCAACCCAAGGAAACTTCCCTCAACCTAAACCATGGTTTTCACAGTGCCAGGACCCACCAAACCCTCCCAAAAGATTATACCAGGTGCTAATCTGATCAGTTTTTCCAACACCTGATTTTCACCCTGAATTAAAATCCAGGCGTTCAGATAAAAAACATGCGTTAAACCTATAAGACAGAAAAATATAATTTCTTCCCTTGACTTTTCTTTCCACTAAGGTTAACACCTAACCCTAAGGAACCAACCAGTAAGTCATTTAGAGGAGTCCATCACCCCTCTAAAGACCTAACCCATGAGGGGTCTCTAGCAATTAGAATAAGTCAAATCAAGGAATAGTTTCTGGACTGTTCATAAGCCAACACCTATTTTTCATCCTGAATTAAATTCAGGCGTTGGAAAAATAGGTGTTGAGAGTAAAAAACAGGTGTTAAGCCTGTGAAAACTCAGCAAGCTTCTAATTCAGCATAAATAGAGCACAAACTTTGATATACAATTAAAACTTGTATGAATGAGAGAAGCCACCCTAAAAAGGCGAGTATTTAAGGTGCCTAACACCTTCCCTAAATATAACCAAACAACTTACCCTAAATCTCATGAACACAGACCAGTACTAGGAGTTAAACCCTAGACCTTCGGGTCTAGACTTCTCCTCTTCCCCAAATAGGAGAACCGATGTCCAACTCTGTCGGTTAAACCCCAAGTTGGTGGCAACTCTAAAGCAAAGCCTGACCCTTGCATCCAAGAAGAGGGTCGGCACCAAGCGACCCAAAGTGCCCCCCCTCCCGATGTCCACACCATCCAAAGGAGCAATAAGCATATGAAGTGAGCACATAGGCAAGCTATAAAATCTATAGAATTTAGGGAAAAACTAATCAAAGAACCAAAATCAAATAAGTATAGATCACAAACATAGGGATTCAAATGAAGCTTCATATGAAACCTTCTTTCCCACCCAAATCCTTAAGTATCCAACTCCAATCCCTCCATTCACAAGGTAGAAATTGGATGATTCCTATCCAGGGATTAGATGAACAACTTTAGCACTAGTTCACCATGATGAATGATAGAACCACATCTAGACTCAAATTGAGTAATATATTTCTGTGGGAGGGACGACCCGTTGAACATATTAAAATGGGGTTACACATAATTTACGAGAAAGGGACCAAATCCACATGCAACGGGTAAGGTTTTCTAGTTGAATAACCTTTCAGGGATTCTTGTTCCATGTGTTCCTTAAGCATATATGCCATCGTAGCATACATGGTGTTATGATCCATGTTTAGTGCGACAAGTTGCATGTATGGTCCTTGTGGAGGCATGGAAGAATTGTGAGCGTAACTTCCTTGGTCATATGTCCATTGTGGAGAAGGTTCTTGTGAATAATATCCTTGTTGAGAAGGTCCCTGTGGAAATGACCCTTGTTATGGATTTAGCGGTAGAGGTCTCTACGAGATAAACATACCTGGAATGGTACCAAAGGATGGGGCCACCCCCGACATTAAAGCTGAGACATAATCAGGTGTATATTGAGGGTATCCCCTCAATCCCATATTCTAGATAGCCGGTCTAGAAGATTTTGTAGCTAGAGGCTTTGGATTAGAAGGAGCTACCCCCTGCCCTAGTGTTGTGCATTGAGTGAGCTAGGCTTCCAGGTTAGCTCTTAGCTCAAATATAGCAGTCTCTTATGTTGCTCACAATTCAGCTATGGCGATCTCTTAATTTACTATAACTTGATCTCGCTCTTTTAATTGAGCTCGTAAATCTATTACATTTGGTTCACCATCAAAATCGATATTATAATTTCTAACATGGACATCTTCTAGTAAGTCAACAGGAGGTGGAACTGGAGTGTTTTCCTAACTGGTGCCTGGGAAGTAGAGGTAGTATTGATCGTGACAACCGGTCCAATTATTGCGCAAGCATTGGTTATAGCCAGAGACCTCATAAAAGAGTATTGTGACGAGCTTCCAAAAATAGGTAATTCCCTAGAAGGATGCCTAGGTATTCTAAATTTAGTTGCTAATTGACTTCTAGTCATCATGCCAGCGGAATTGATAATGCAAAGTCGCGATCCAGAAGAGCTTGGGGTATTTGCAAAAACTTCTTTTTGTGTCCCAGTGGTCATGACTGATGCCCAGGATTGTTTCTTAGGTCTAAATATTTTCCCCTTTCCAACATAGGGTGTATACCATGTGTTTCCTTCAATGTATGAAGGAAAGGATGGGTCAGACCTCTATGATGGGTGTGCCCAAGGTGGAAGAGCATTAATGGGAATATCCCCAGCCCTTTGTTAATTAAGGAATTGTCAACACCTGAATTTGGACACAGGTCAATTAATAAAATGAAAGCAGTACAACAGCATTTAGGCATCAAGACTCTAAGCACCCCTGGTTTAAGAAGAACAAACCTGGAATCTAGGAGGCTAGGCATTCCCTGAGAAGTCTTTCCTGATTTTTCAATTGCAATTGAATCAACCAAAGCACCTTATTACAGTCCAAATACAGGTCAAACCCTAACTCTCACAAAAGCATTAACAGGACTTTGAGGGTCCACATATAAGAACTTTGTACACCTAAATTTTGACTCAGGTCATGTAATAGCATAAGGATAGATAACAGTATTCAAATATCAACATTTCAAGCACTCATGCCTTAGGAAAAGCAAACCTGGACCCCAAAAGGCTAGGCACCCCCAAAAAGGCCTTCCCGGATGTTTCGGTCACAAATGAATCAGTCAAAACACTCTCACAGCTAAAAATGCATCATTTCAAGACAAACCCTAATTTCACTCAAAAGCACCAACAGGACCTTGAGGGTCCACATTTTAGAACCTCATTCATGACATCAATAAGTTTTCCACCTCCTGTAAGCAACAAAGCACCACAGATGGAAAAATTACCATTTTGCCCCTCAGCCTTCAAAGGCTCAATATTCACTATCTATCATCCAGATCACTGAATTTCTCTGCCTACATAAGCCTTCTTGTCATGAAGCATCACATGCAAGGAATTCACATCTTCACCTTTTTTGACCCACGGGCAAAAAATTACCATTTTACCCTTTTCACTTAGAGAATCTACCCCTAGATCCTCAAAGGATCCCCGAAGCCTCTCCTATGATCCAAATGGTGTAATTTTAGATCCTATACATCCCTGCATCTCCTTTCTCTAAGGAACTCATCACAAACTAAACACTACTCCAGAATGGCAATAGTCAATCTCTTAATCTATGATAACCCTGACCAATAAATGACTCTTGCAGAAGCTCTCAGAAATTCATCCGATCTCCAAATCTAGAAAGGTCAGTCGCCATATCTCGGCCTCAACCTTACCTTTAAATCTCCAGGTCTGAGAAGAAAATTTTGATCTCGAACCTCTAAGAAATCCCAAATCTTCCCAAGAAAGTCAAAAGGCTGTTTCCCACTTTTTGCTCTTATAGAGCCAGAATATTCTCCAAACCTTCAAATCAGGATCAGTCGGTGTCTGTTTCTTCATAATCACGAGGCCTTCAAAAAGCTATGTAAGGAACAAGAGCTTTTGAGAAAACTATCTGCTAAGATTCCCTTAAATACTCTAAAAAGCGTGACAATGAAGATCGTGTTCTCAACTGACTCTCGGGAGTGCATTAAAAATCAAAAATTCAGATAGTCGATGGCCACACCACTATAAATTCAAAGCATCAAAACTATTAGATCCACATTAATTTGCAAAAAATCCATGGTCCAAGTAGTCATTTCTGCCTAAAACCAGAAAAAGCTCATTTTGTCTGTATTTGGCACACAGAATGCCCTTAAAAGTTCCCTTGGATCTGGAATACGGCAAGGTCAGAGCCATTTCCTTAGTTTCACCCCTGCCTTCAATAAAGCATTTCACAAAACTCCTGGTTCAGGGAATGTCTAGTCATTCAATTTCACCTGGCTTCAAGCAGCTATAGAAACCCAATTAGCTCAACCAACTTTGATTAAAAAAACCGTCGATAGCTGCTCAGGGACCCAATGACCAATCTATCAGCTTTTGTAGCTCTGAGACCCCTCAGGATTCAAATCTCTCATATACGACCTAAAACGGCATTTTACAGAAAAACCAGCACCGTTCCTTATCCAATTTTGTTAAATCGCTCAAAAAATAGTGTTTGACCTAATTTCTTGCTCAAGTACCGTAATCTCGTGTGGTAAGAAGCTGTGAATCACCTAAACCTGGGGTCATCTATCCCTGGGCCACCTTCGGATCAATTTTACCATCTTACCCACTTTGATTACATCTGAGAGCTTTTTTAACCAAAAAACCTTGATTTTACCCCTTACCCTTTTCGTAATTTGGTTCTGATTGGACCAATACAACTAGAGCATCTGTGACTTCTAAAATTGACACTGACTGGGCCGACTTCTGAGCTCGGCGGCTTGCGTAAAGTGATGGTAGTGAGGTTTCAAAAAGATCAAAAAACCATATTATTCAAAATGAGCTAAAAGATGAGATATTTTGTATTAAATGCATTCTCATCTTTAAGCCTTTTTTGGAAACCTTTAGATTAGAATCTTCCAATCCTCTCTCTCACTCTCCACCCTTGGATGTTTGGTTTAAATTTCAAATCCCCATAGAACCCATCACAACTTCCCATTGAGCATCTTATACATCCCCCTTTAGATTTGCAACCAATGGGGTTTTACCAAAAGTCATCCCCCATGTCACCCACATCTCTCTCTACATCCACCCTCATTAGCACACCCCTCATCTCACCATGCACCCAACAAACATAAGCCTAATCTAACCCTCCATGCAGCCAAGTCACCCATCCATGCCCCTTAGCCTAGATTTAATCCTAGCCTTTCACCTAGATTTAATCCTAGCCCTCCACCTAAATTAGGATAGACATTGTCAGCACCCAAATTTTGACTTGGGTCATATGATAGCATAAGGACAGCATAAAAACATCTAGGCATCAAGACTCTAAGCACCCTTGGCTTAGGAAGAACAAGCCTAGACTTTAGGAGGTTAGACATTCCCAAAGAAGTCTTTCTAGATACTTCAGTCGCAACGAACTAGTCAAAACACCTTATTACAACCCAAAGTGCATTATTTCAAGACAAATCCTACATCAACAAGACTTTGAGGGTCCACATTCAAGAACCCACTCATGTTGTTTGTAATTTTCCCGACCTCCGTAAGCTTTTCATCAACAAAGCATCACAGGTGGAAAAATTACCATTTTTTTCTTTTGCCTTTAAAGGCCCAAAATCCACTATTTATCCTTTAGATCATTGAATTTCTCTCATCTATATAAGCCTTTCTGCCGTGAAGCATCATAGACAAAGAGCTCTCATTTGCACATTTTTAGACTTGTGGGCAAAAAATTACCGTTTTACCCTTTTTACCTCTAACAATTCACCTATTGACCCTTAAAGGACCCCTGAAACCTCTCCCATTATCAGAATGGTATAATTCCAGACCCTATGCACTCCTGCTTCTCCTAGCTTAAAGAAACTCATCATAGAGTCAACTCTCATCAAGATTGGCAATAGTCAACCTCTTAACTTAGGTTAACCCCGACACAAAAATTACCCCTGTAAAAGCTCTCAAAGACTCATCTGATCTCTGAATTCTGAAAGATCAATGGCCATACCTTGCCCCTGACCTCATCTTCAAATCTTCAGATATAAGAAAAGAACTCTAATGTCTCAAATCTAAGTGAAATCTTAAATCTTCCTCAAAGGATTAAAAAGCGATGCTAATCCCATTTCACTTATATGAAGCTAGCGTATTCCTCGGTCATCCGAATCATGATCAGTTGGCATCCATCTTTCTGAAAAAAGTGAAACCTTCAAAAAACTATCTAAGGGACACGAGCTTTTGTGTAACTTACCCGAGTAGATTCCCTCAATAACTCTTAAAAGGAATAACAATTTCGTACCAGGAATTGGGTGATCAACCGACTCTTGGGAGTTCACCCAAACTCAGAAATTTAGCCTGTCAGTGGCCACATCCCCATAATTCCAATACCTTCAAAGCATTAAAATTTCACTGGATTATGAGATCCCCATGTTCTGCACCATCACTTTTCGCTCAAGACAGAACAATTTGCCTTGTTTGTCTTTGACTCACGAAATGCCCTCAAAGATTCTCCCGAACTCATAATGGGACAATGCCAGGCTCATTTGTTTGGTCTCTACCCTATCTTTGAAAGACCATTTCATAAGCTTGAGCATTGAAGGAGGTCTGATAGCTCAATTCCCCCGACCTTCAAGCAACTACAAAAACCCGATTCTTGCAAATGACCCTACTTCGTAAATCCTCTGGCAACTGTCTAGGGATCCGATATTTAATCCGTTAGTTCCTATAGTCTTGATACTCTTTAGGCTTCAAAACCCTAAGCACAGCTCAAAGCAGAGATCCACATAAGATATAGGAGTAGTTCTTGTATGAAAATCCCCGTATGATCGAACAAGTATTTTTGGCACAGTTTTCAGCTTAGTTATCAGAATTCAGTGTAGTTAGAGGCTCTGGTTCACCTGAACCAAAGGCCATCTTTCACCAGACAATTTCTAAGATCAATTTTACCTCTTTGCCCTTCCAAAATGTATCTGTGAGCTTTTCAGGATAGAAAAACCTCTATTTTACCCCATACTCTTATTGTAACTTGGTTTCGTCTGGCTTGTGATGACCAGATCGATCGAGACTTCAAAACCAGACACTAACTTTGCCCAATTCCGAGCCCGAGAGCCACAGAAAAGGGTCATATAGTACAGATATAGAAAAATCAGAAAGTAATTATTACACCTTAGTGAACTAAAGCCTTAAGGCATGTTAACTCATTAATGGAATTAAGGCATTCACACCTTAAGGTTAGGTTACCAACCTTGGATGAGAATCTTCTCTAGTGCACCCTCACCCCTCACCGTTAAATCTAGGAGCTGAATTTCACATCCCTAAAGTCCCAGTCATGACCCTCAAAATGGCACCTTGATGCCCCACCCTTGTTACTTGCAACTTACCTACACATATCAAATGGCATCTAAACTTGTCCCCCTTTTTCCACCTAACCAATGAATGTAAAACAACACTCTCTCATCCTCACCCTCCATTTTGTTAGTCTAAACTAATCCTAACCCTCCATCTCTTTAAGACACTTGTCTAAGCCCCTTAGCACAAATGTCACTCATTTTTTACCCCTTTCCATGTTGATTTTTGTATGATTTTTGTAGAGGTTTGTTTGAGCCCAAATTTGACTATGTTAGACTAGACATATACATGATATTCCATATTTAATTTCATGAATTTAGGAGCTGTAGAAGGCCTTGAGATGGCTCCCCCAAATATACCCAAAAAATTGGGTCTTTTGAGACCTAGTTCTGATGAATATTTGTCGATTTTTATTTCAATTTTGTATTCATGACATGAAGTCCAATTTTTTATATGTTATTCATATATGTACTGCCTATTATCATGCATAATTTTAGAATTTTTTCATACCCCTAAGGGGTCTAAATGACCGAAATCAGGTTGCTAGATTTTGGTTCCAGGCCTAACGCCTATTTTTTAAGGGAATTAAAAAATAGGCATTAGAAAAATAGGTGTATGGACAAACATGCGTTAGAAAAGTATAGTCTTATTTATATGGTTGGAAAGATCTCTCTCTCATCTTTCCAAATTGACCAGTCACGGTCAATTTAAAATTTTGTGGAGAGAGATATGTCCTCCGGAGTATAGACTGTCCAAATCCAATGCCTGATTTTTAACTTGTGAAAAAACAGGTGTTGACAGCACAAACAGGCATTAGTTTGAAAACATGCATTGGACAAGTATAGACTTATTATATATGGTTGAAAGTATCTCTCTCTCAGCTTTCCAAATTAACTAACCACGGTCAATTTAGAATTTTGTGGAGAGAGATATGCCCTTTGAAGTACAGATTGTCCAAACCCAATGTCTGATTTTTAACCTGTTAAAAAAAGGCATTGACAACACAAACAGGTGTCAGTTTAAAAAATAGGCGTTAGACAAGTATAAACTTATCATTTATGGTTGGAAATATCTCTCTCTCAGCTTTTCAAATTGACTGACCACGATCAATTTAAAATTTTATGGAGAGAGATATGCCCTCTAGAGTACAGACTATCCAAACCTAACGCCTGATTTTTAATTAATTAAAATTCAGGCATTAATAGGAAATATAGGCGTTAGAAAAATTTAGGTGTTGGGACTAGTACCCACCCCAGTGAACCCTAACCTTTTTAAAGCCTATACACAGGCAACTGACATCTTGAATTTCATCCATGTGCTTAGGCACCTCTGTGGGCCCTGTTTTCAGGCGTCGGCATGAATTTCAAGTGTTAGATCTGTGAAAGTCAAATGAAACCCAGCTTTAAACCAATCCATTCCATAGACATAATCTAGGAATCCCTTCATTGCAAATACCTTTTTAGCTTTCCCAACAATCATAGTAAGGTAGATTATACGCTTATGATCTCCAAGTGTATCAGATGCCTGAACTTTACCTGAGAGACAATGCTTGAGTCGTGGCTACTATGTCAGTGCGACCAGGTCGAGTCAACCTACCCATTCACAATATTTCAACATGTTCTAACCTTTTACTGTCTTCACCTTTCCTTAGGGTCATGTCACAGTGGTTCGCGACCCAAAGATCCTAAGACTTGACTATAGCCCAATTAGGTTCTCAAAACCTTACACATCGGTACAACATAGTCTCGACCCCCATTTAGCTAACTTGCCTACATTTTGCAGCAGCGCGGAGTACTCTGTAAGTATACATATA
>JAOXJP010166600.1:0-12770 GCA_025762735.1 Platanus orientalis
GATGAATTATGACATGTTTGATAGTCATTTGTCTAAAAAAATGACTAGTAACCATTTGCATATTATTTTAATTTATTGGTACATGACTTAAATGTTTTATATAGTTATTTTAGTCTAGAGTGTGCAATCATGCTCAACATAGATTGAAGTTTTCATAACACTTCACATTGAAATTTTCATAATATTTCGAAGCATTCTAGTGAAATTTCCATTAATCATCGTGACAAATAATCCATCAAAATCAATATTTTGAACCTTTGATAGGTTTAGAGTTCAAACCTACATCTTAAAATTATTATTTTTTAAATTCATGGGTCGGCCTGAAGCCCGGCCCGAGGCCCGGTCAATTAAGAGGGCCGGGCCCAAACCCCGGCCCGAGCCCTCCCCTACGGGCCCAAGACCTGGCCCGAGCCCGGTCTATAATTTGAGGGCCGGGCCTAGGCCTACTATGGCCCGGCCCGTGCCCACCCTAACTTGCCTGACATCTTCTTTCCCATTAAAACGGATGTCAACTTTCATTATCATTGCAACTAGACGATCGGAAAAAAAGGGAATGAGCACTTTTCCTTCATTTTCTTGCGTACTTTTTTTCTTCCTTTCTATCCTATTCAATTCGAGGCAACCAGACGGATCCTGAGACAAAAGAAAAGAGGAAAGATAGCTGGTACCGGCCGGAAGTCCAGGACCAACCCAGCGGTTGGACCAGCTTCGCATTTCCGAAATAAAAATTCAACGGCTGCAAATTATGGATTCCCCAACAAGACAAAACGAAAATCCTACCCCTTTGGTTGGTGGGCAAGTTTCTTATCCTCTCTCTCTCTCTCGTACAAAACCGAAACACGAAACCCTAAATCTCGATCGAAATCCAAACATCTCGTCTTTCTAGCTTGTCAATTCTATCTCTGATAATCTTCATGCATAGATTTCTCTCTGAAACAGCTTGAAGAGAAGTTGGTTGGCTTCCATGCCATGCAGTCTCCGCCGCAAACGAGTAGGGTTTCAGTAGCCGTATCGATTCATCCATGATAGGAGATTCAGACTTCAAGATTAAGTATGTGGTAAATCCTCTCCAATTATTATGTTTTGTTTTTGTTTTTGACCGAAAGTGATTGCTTTTGAAGGCTAACAAATTTTGGAATTAGTAAGTATGAATTGATTCATTTTTTATTTATTTTTGTAAATTTATCGAAAAAAGCTATTGTGTAAAAATTACAAATTGAAGAACAAGGGAATAAGCCATATTAAGTGAGGGAAAGTGCAAAGTTGCAGTGTGTCTACGTTTTATGTTGTTGAGCAGGCAAATGATGAATGGATTAGTGAGCTGATTGCGGATAGTTTTCTCATTCTGTGAATTCCTAGAATTGGTTTTAATCTATAGAAGAAGTGGCTTGATGCATTACAATATAGAGAGATACTAAGAATTGATGTATGGCATCGCCAAGTATATCAAAAGATCAGCAAAATAATAGTGTAACCAAGAGCAAAAGTAAAACACATAGAATTTATCTTTCAAATACTCTCAAGTAATCAAAACTGTTTAGAATAGAAGAATAGGTCAAAGGAAAGGGGTTAGATGAGATTAGGGAGTGAAAGGGGACAGAAAGAGAGAGAAAAGAACCCAAAAGGGCAATTTTGAAAATTTTGGACAAATTCGAAATTATCAAAATACCCCTGCTCTTGTGTCAGAATTTTCTGAAACTTTGTAGGTGTTTGGATGTATATTAAAGGTATCTCCATACAAAATTTGGGGTTATTCCGACAAATAAAAATATATAAAAGTGCTGTTTTACCAGTCAGCAGTGTTTCTTGAAGAGAAAAAAAATAAAGAAGTGATGAGTCTTAGATCAAGAACTAGATCAGAACAGCAGGGAATGAAGAAGATTTTGGATGGTTAATAAGGATAAACTCTAATTGGCTGGTGCAATAAGGCCACTAATATGCTCTTGAAATCTTGATGTGAGCCTAAAGTTTCTGGTTCACCACTGTGGTTCTTCAACTATTGAAAAATTGCAGCAAAGAAATAAAGGGAAATAGAATGGAGAATAGTAGTAGTCGAAGAAGAATAATAGTGAGGAGAAAGAAGAAGATAGAAGTAGAGACTAGAGATGAGAAGGATAAATTAGAAGAAGAAGAAAGGGAGAAGAAGAAATTATAAAAAAAGAAAGAAAGGGAGAAGAAGAAGCATAGGTATGAACCCTAACTAGTCCACATGGCTACACCATGTGAAAGGGGGAAGAAGGGGAAACTTTCAAACAAATCAAACTTTTAATTCAATAATCCATGGTCACCAATTCAAACATGTGCAACCCTATATGGAGAATACGCATAATGCTTTCTTGCTTGGGCATTAAATCACGGATTGTGTTTTGTTGGCGAATGAATCCATTGATGTCATGAAGAAATCTCGTGATCTAGGGCTTGTTTGCAGGGTCGATATAGAGAAAACATATGATCATGTGAACTGGGGCTATCTAGAGTGGGTCCAAGAGCATATGGGCCTTCGGGCCAAGTGGAGAAATTGGATGAAAATTTGTGTATCTCATTCTTTTTCGGTTTTAGTGAATCGATCTCCTAAAGGCTTCTTCAAAGGGTGTAGAGGTCTAAAGCAAGGTGATCCTCTCTCTGCCTACTTGTTTATTATGGTTGTTTATTTGGTGGGGAGATTATCAGCTAAGGCTGAATTTGTAGGGTTGATTGGAGGTTTCTCGGCTATTGAAGGGTGCCCGACTACCCCTTTTATTCAGTTTGCGGATGACTTTCTTTTTTTGCTCAGAGTGGATTTGGAGTAACTCCGAAATCTCAGGTGTCTTCTTCTCATTGTAGAGGTGGCACCAGGGTTGAAGGTGGATTGGAGCAAATCGACTTTGAGTCCGGTAGGGAGTGTGCCTAAGATTGAGGAACTGGCTAATATTATTGGTTGTGACATGCTTCCCCTGCTTATTATTTGGGGCCCCCCTTTGGAGCTAAAGCCTCATCCAAATCAATGGAACTCGGCTATTGAAAAGATGGGAAGCAAATTAGCTCATTGGAAGGGTAACTACCTCTCCTTTGGAGGGAAACTATTTTTGTTGAAAAGTGTTCTTGCCAGTATGTCTATACACTTTCTCTCTCTCTCTCTCTCTCTCTCTCTCTCTCTCTCTCTTTTTCAAGCTCTGGTGTCGGTTTTAGGCAAGTTTGAGAGAATTCAGTGAAATTTCTTGTGGGTTGCCAGTCAGGGTAAGAGGAAGATCCATTAGATAGGTTGAGATAATGTTTGCAGTCTCGTGAACCAGGGGGGCTGGGTATTCGGCTGATGAGGGTAATGAGTTGTGATTTTCTTGCCAAGTGATTATGGAGATTTGGAAACGAGAAAAATGCGATTTGAAAAAGGGTGGTATCAGCAAAGTACGGGAATCGAAGGCAAGGTTAGGCTAGTAGATGTCCGGTGGGGCCAGCAGGCAGTGGGTAATGGAAGGGCATTTGCAAAGACATGGAAGTGTTTTTTAGATTTGTCAAGTTTAAGGTTAACAAGGCCAATAGGGTTAAGTTCTAGGAGGATGTCTAGTCCTCAAGGGAGCCTCTCAAATTCCTGTTTCCTTCTTGCTTTTGTTTGGCTTCATCTAAAGACGGTTCGGTCCAATATCATATGATTTGTTCTAGAGACTTTTGTTCCTGGGATCTTAAATCTAGGAGGAATTTGAATGATTAGGAGATTAAGGAAATGAGTTGTTTGATGGATGTTCTGGAGAGGTACCAGGTGGGTGATACAGATTTGGAGGATGAGATGATCTGGATCAGGGATGAAGATGGAGGTTTCTCTATCAAGTTGATGTTTGAAGCGCTTTGCATTTAGAAGCCGGAGTGTTTTCCTGGTGTGTGTGCTTGGAACCCATTGATTCAGTTAAAAGTATCCTACTTCGTGTAGAAGTTGTGGTGGGATCACGTCCCTACAATTGAAAATTTAATTTGGCGGGGTATCATGGTTCCAAACTGGTGTTGCTTGTGTATGTTGACAGGGGAGTCTTTTGGGCATTTGTTCCTTCATTGTCTGTGGGTGGCTTGCTTATGGAGTTACTGTTGCGCCCGGTTCGGAGTGGAGTGGGTTCATCTAGAGTCCATCCATTAGTTCTTAGCGTGTTGGCCTGCCTAGAATTGTAGCAATTGGAGTAAGGTTGGTAACCAGATGTGGATTTTAGTGTCGACAACATTGTGGTGGTCAATTTGGGAGGAACGGAATAGAAGATTCTTTGATGGCAATGCGAGTCAAATGCGTACGGTATTGGATGGTACCCTTTCAAGGCTTTATGACTGGATTTATGGCTCTTCCCTTGCGATTTGCCCTCATTTCGCAACATAGATCTTCGACTGGGACCGCTCCATTTTTCACCCTTTTTAGGTTCAGTTTGATTGTTTTTCATTTTCTTTCCTAGCATGGCTTATGCTAAGTATAGGGTGCTGGTTTCTGGTTTTTATATACATTACCTTACTTTTCACAAACTTAAGAAAATAACAAGAAACCGAATTAGAAACTCTTAAGCGACTAGCTTACTTGCTACCTAAGACTTTTCTGAACTCTAAACTATTAAAATATAGACTTTTTAAAAACAAAACTATCAAAAAGTAAGGCCTTCTAGAGGATTTCGTCCATCACTCCAAAAGGGCCCCACTTTGAATTGTTAACTCACTAAAATTACTAAAATAACTTTGGCAGCAATGCCTTATTACAAAAATACCCTTATTCTATAAAAAACCTAATTTACCCATGGCACAAAAGGCCTTATTACATGATCACCCCAACCCTAAAAGACCCTAATTAATCCACACATTATACACATCTTGTATCCCACTCTCTTACGTGGTGGCACATACAAAAGCCTCTTTACAATGTCCGCATGACGACTTGAGATTCCTCTTGATTCTTATCTAGTATTAAGGGATACATCTTAGCATACGGTAATTACTTTCATGTGGATATTATTGAATTTTGGGGTAATGCACTGGTATACCCGTACCTGACACATCTTCGTCTCGGTAACTCCCTAGGCTCACTTGCACTGGATAGTGTCTTCTTTGGGCATGGAGCCTCGTGGGCATGGAACCAACCTCCTTGACGGTTTTATTTTTGAAACGCGTCCAATGGAGTGTGGTACATGTACAAATATAAGCTCAAAAATCCTCCTCGCTCGGGGATGTGGGACTAAATTTGAAGTGTTACAATCTACCCCTCTTAAGGGCTTCACATCCTCGTGTTGGGTCTAGTCCACATATTGCAGAAAGTGGACCCCGGGGAATAAATATTAACTTTGTTTATTTAATCCTATGGGTACTTGATAGTCATTAGACATATAACACTCCCAATAATTATCCACATTCATCATGCTACATTCATCCATCATCCAAAAATAAAAAACTGTCAATAATAATTTGTTTAACAATTCCCAAAGCTAGTAAATCTAATTGTAAAGGTTCTTAAAAATAATAAACCTTAAATGGTTAAGTGGAGAGCTGACTCTATCAAGTATTCTACTGTATGACTATCTAAAAGAAATCTGTAAGTAAATACGTCAACCACTTGACATCTGGATCGTGTGCTATGCTGGAGATCTACTCTACATGATAATAAGCCTTTAAATTTTAGACGACAACAACAACAAAACAATTTCCTCAATTAGCTATAACCGGGTTAGTAAACTGAACTACAGATCCGTCTTCACCTATAAATATTAGAAGTATAGAAATACCTAAAATATAACTTAGCCAAAATCGAACCTTGGCATGTCAACTCATGTTTAAATTATTATTAATAAGGTTTTGCACAAGACATTCCCCCAAATTGTGTGGGAATCAGTCCAAAATGGGGGATGAGTTTTCCCCAAGGATTTACTCGTGTCACAAAAAAGAAAAAAACTGATTATTATTATTATTTTATAAAATTCGTTGCAAATCAGTGAGGGTTTGACAAACGAGACAACCCTCATATGATATGTATCATGAGGAATAAAAGGGAACGGGGAAAACCCTAACTAAGAACCAAGAACCTTTTACCTGGCCGTTTTCTCCACACCTCCACTCCACGACCTCTCTTCTTTCACGTTTTTGGGCTCTCAGGAGCTCTCCTTCTCCTTCTCCTTATTTTTTCTTCCTCATTTTTCTTTCTTTCTTCCCTTTTCTTCCTCTTCTTCTTTTCTTTCTTTCCCTCTGGTTATAGGGCTCAGGTTGTTCAGTCAAGTGACCTGACGCCCCCTCCCTCTTCATTTATTTCCTTCTTCTATTCTTCTTCTTTCTTTCTCCCCTCCCCTTTTTTATAAACTCTCTATTTTCTATCGCTGGGTGTGTTTTTATTCAACGAAGGTGGAAACTCCCCATTTTATTCTCTTTAATCTGTTTTATCCTTTTTTTTTTCAAAAATACCCTCCATCGGGTTGAGGTACATGCACTGAATACATGGCAAAATTTGAAAATCCAAGAGTTACTTTATTTGATGTTTCAACCTATTGACAGTTTCTCTAAAACAAATTTATATTCAATTTTTCATCAATTAAAAACCCCATATTTACTAATTACTTACTGAATTTGCTTCATAAGTTATATTTTTCTATTTGTATTAGTTTACCTAAATCCTATTATTATTATTATTTTTTGATGAGAAAAAAAACTTTATTAATAAGCAAAAGCAAAGAGCCAAACAACAACAGACAAGGAGAGGATGAGCAGTCCCCACATGAACAAAAAAGGCAGAAAAACAAAAAAATGATACACATGCCCAGGGATAGGCTCACAAAATGACTCCGAAAACCAGCTATGTGCAACCTATGTTTATTGCCTAATCTCTAGTCAATGCCCTGTTGGGAAGGCCTTCATAACCTTTACATCATTTTGCCCAAAACAAGATCCTCTCTTTTGCTCTTTTATACGCCTGATAAGCCGGTTCCGAATAACCCCTAAACACCCTGTTATTTCTCTCCCACCAAAGAGACCAACACACTGCGGCCGGGACTAGTTTCCATAATCTTTTTCGCATAATAGAAAAAGCTGTTATGTTCCACACCTGAAGGAGATCTGACAAGTTTGATGGAGCAACAAAGACAATGCCAAAATTATTCACGATACTACACCACACTTCCCATGCAAAGGGGCAATGAATTAGCAGATGAAATGAAGATTCCGCATCCTGGTAGCATAAAAGGCAAATGCTAGGCAAGAAGAAACCTTTACGTTGAAGCATACACATGGTGGAAATCTTTTCTATGGATGCTGTCCAAAGAAAGAACTGAACTTTTAGGGGAACAACATTATACTAAATGTTCTTCCAGGGACCCGGGGTTTCCTCCCTTGCAGCAACAAACTCATAACAAGCACTCACCGAGAAAACTCCTCCCTTTCCATTCCTCCATACTTGACGATCCGCCTCTCCTAAGGAGACCTGTACTCCCTGTAAACACTGAAGCAACTGGGCCACTCTAGGAATCTCCCAATCAAAAGCGTTCCTCCTGAGGTGCAGGTTCCAGATTACACCTCACCCCTTATCTCCATATTCGTAGCCACCATAGAACCAGATTAATTCATAATTCTTAGTTTTTATTACTTTGAATTCTCTCTTTCCTTGATAGTTCCTACATTAGTTTGGTATTAAAGTAGGTCCTATCACATTGTTTTCATAATGTGGCAAGCTTACATTTTAAGATTTTGACAGAGCATTAGAGAGAACCATATTTGGGACTTCTACAAAATATGCAAAAGTTCAATGTTAAAATTTGGTTATTCTGAGAAAATTGTTTGATTTAACACATAGAGAAATGTTCATGGGGTGCCAACAAAGACTGAATCCAAGATTTCTAATATTATTATTCAAGATCTTTAAAAAAAATGATTATTTAAGATATGATTGAAGACATTAGAAATTTGCAGGATGGTGCTTAAGTATGCCCATCCGTTATATAGTTTTTATTTCAATCTAGAAAAGGTACTTGCACCAATCCTTACTCATGGTGATGCATGAGTTTAGCATATGTTAATGCTTTCAGCTAGAAATTTAGTCTGTATTGTAATCAATGAAACTAATATTAAAAACTTGATTACTGAAGAGGCAGTTGACAGACTGATTGAGTGGGTTGCGATCCAGGAATTAAATAAAAATAAAAATGGCAATTATGGGACTGGCACTGGGTAATGACCTTTTTATATTTTGACAGTGTAATGTGTAAAGTTGTACTGAAGTAAAAGTTGGAAATTGCCGTATGCTTTTGAGAAAACATTGGGAAAGGAAATTAGGAATTGTCTATGACTTGGAAAGGCTTGCTTTTATTTTTAAGAAGGATAAGAGAATATCCCTACTTATGGAGGTTCTTTTAAGCATATTCCCGTTATAATAGATGTTAGTGCAACAGGAAATTTTGAAACTGTAGAAGTACAAATTGAAGAACCTAAGGTGGTACTACAAAACCTTAAGGTAAATGTGTCGCAAACTAATTACTATAATGCTTATTTCATGTCTATGAAATTAGACAAGCCTTTTTTGGTCGAGTCTAGTAAAAAGCACAATCCTGTTTAATTGCACCTGAAAAATTCTAAGTATTTAAATATAAATATTTTTGCATCAACAAGGTGCACATCCATCAGTAGAGAAAGTAAAATTTATTCATCATGATTTTAAGCGAATCCAACTTGTCTATTGTTAAGTTCACAAGTGCATCTTTAAATCAAACTTCCTCTTTGTTGCAGTGACAATAATTAAAATATAAATAAATAAATTGGATGTAGTGTGAAGTAGAAAAGAGTTTCAAAGGAGATAATTCATTATCCAAATTGTCATGTTAACCTTTATCGTTGCATAATTCGGGATTTTTTTTTCAATTGGGGGATAATGATGGAGGATGCAAAATAATTCATATTCAAATTTGCTGGCTTGAAAAGCCCATATTTTAAACTTTAAAGTCCAAAAAATCCAGTCTAGTAGTCCCAAGAAAAGATCTATAAGTCCATGGTTCCACTAGATTTAGTAAGTATTGACTCTCAATTATTATGTTTTCTAATAGTTTGATCTTTATTTGGTTTGATTTTATTTAGTTTCATATTGGTTTAAGAGCCTTGTAGTCAGGATGGTTTCTAGGAAAGTGAAGGTCTTATTTCAATCACTTCTCTTTAGGCATTGTTTTTTTAAAGGTAAAAAACTTGTCCGTTTGACTTGACTTTGTTGTTATTTGAAAGATTTTTCAAATAGCGGTCCAACAAGTCCAAAAATTTGCAAATCTAATGTGATTTGGGAAGTTATGGCCAAAATACTAGTAGGATATCACTTTGTGTCAAGAATCATCTATTTGAAAATTTTATTGAGTTTAAAATTTAGTTTATAAATATGAATGAGATAGAGTGGTGTAAAAAGAATTTTTTTACTGAATACAGTTTATGATCTGGCATATTGATTTGTTTTATATTCCAAATGCCATGGTTCTGATTTTTTGAGGGCCTCTAGGTATTGTTTTGGGTTCCATTGGTGTTGATTCTAGTTGGGTTATCTTTGCCTCTCATGTACTGATTCTTCAGATTTCCATTGGTGTTGATTTCAGTGAATTTATCCTCTTCATCTTTCATTCTTTTAAATCTATCTTATTTTATTATCTGCTGAATTTCTATTACCTTTTACCCTAATTCTGATTTTTTATTATTAATCTCAAAATTTGGCTTAAAACCCTATAATTGGTTTTATCTTAATCCATTCCTATTTATATAGTATAAATTTTATCCAGTCCTATGTCAATTAAACTCTTACGGTTATTGATTAATTATTGAATTTCATTATATATATATATATATATATATATATATATATATATTTCTATTAATTTACCTAAATCTTATTCCTTATAGTTCCATAAATTTTTTTTGTTAATTCCAATGGCTGGTTTTGTTTCTATTGCTTTGAATTCTCTCTTCCTTTGATAGTTCCTATATCAAGTGGACTCGTTAACGCCATGAAGGGTGCCACACTTAGTCGTTAGCATGACCATTGGGGGTGACAGCATTGGAAAGTCACATGGTAAAGGAGTCTTAAGATTTAACCGAACTGTTTAGCAGTTTTTTCCAAAGGGAATTTATTTTTGAACTTTCTTGCAACTTGTTAGTTGACATCCTAATTGAGATACATGGTGAGGGAAATTGCCACCTTATTTATTAGTTGAAGGTTTTGCTTGATATTCAGTCAGGTAAGAGATACTTCATTGTTCTATTCACAGTCAGTGGAATTTGGGCTCATTTACTTGGAAGAAGGTTGTTTATTTCTTTGTATTTCTTCAGATACCAAAAAAAATAAAAATAAAAAATAAATTGATTAATTTGTGCTCATTGCGAACAGTTTGAAGTATTGATTCTGGATTTCCATTTTGCGATTTTTTGCATAAAGGATGAAAGGTGTTAAGGAGTGGATTTCATCCCATTTGGCATCCAAGTCATTGCTCTTGTCCAGACCCCCTTCACCCAATGACAGCTTCTCTGTTGAGGAACACCTGGATGAAGAGTTTGATGATCATGGTATGATTGCTTTCCCTCTGCCTTATTGATTTCTGTTTGGAAGGGGTTATATTGAATTTATTTATTTGTACTTATTGCTGTGGGATTTCCCAATTATGGAGTTTATATTTCACTCACAAAACCATCCCTCCTGGAATTTGTCTAAGCTTCTATCTGTCAGTAAATGAAAGTTGCATCTTGATAGCTTGTGTGAACTTCCGGAACCAAGAAGTGACAACGTGCGCCCTCCAGAAATGGTCTCAATCAATTTTGTTAGCTGGATTATGGTTTATTTGTGTGCCGTTTTTATTTCCATCAGTCTTTGTAGTATATCTGCAGTTGTTAACTATAAGGTTTTAAATGGCATTCTGGTTTTCATACCAATCCCTGAACTTCTCAAAACTGTCTGTTCAAACATGTCCAAATATCATGGTAATATTGTGGCAACCTTAGAAAAATTCAATTATATTTCAGGAAATGATAAAAGAAGCATCAATACTCATTAGACAATCTCAAATCATTATTTAATTTTATATTACTACATACTATCAGAATTAGATAGGAAAAAACATAGTTGCTTTGTACAAGGTGGGAAGCTCGTTTGGGAAGCTAATTCCATTCCGCTTCCCCAAGCAGTGGGAAGTACACTTCCCTAACATGGGAAGCTCAGTGAAGCAAGTGAAAGCTATCTAGGGAAACAAGTGATTGCCTATGGACAAACGAGTAGATACGTCTAGAGAATTGACTGAAAAGTGATCCAAGAAACAATATTGTATTTTATTTAATGTAAATCTTATGCTATTATCATTAAATAAAATATTATCTGTGAAATTTAATAATGATTTTGTAGGATAAGGCCTCCTCCATAGATGTCTGGAATTCGGTCATTGAAAGAATGGAATGAAAGCTCTCTAGTTGGAAGGGGAAGTCTCTTTCTAAGGGTGGGAGATTGGTTCTTCTTAAAAGTGTTTTGGCGAGTGTGCCCACATACTTTTTATCGCTAATTCTAGGTGCCCAAGTTGGTCATCAAGTAGTTGGAGAGAATTCAGAGAGATTTCTTATGGGGTTCGAGTTATGATGGGAGAAAGATCCATCTGGTTGGGTGGAAGGATGTTTGCAGGCTGGTGCCCCAAGGTGGTTTAGGTATCAAGTCTTTGCTGCTCTCCAATAGAGTCCTTCTTAATAAGTGGCTATGGAGGTTTGGTTTTGAAAGAAGTGCCCTGTGGCGGAGATTAGTGGTGTCTAAGTACGGTGAGATCCATCATGGTTGGAGGTGTAGAATGTTAGAGGGAGCAACAGGATGCAGTCTTTGGAATGGCATTTGCAAGGGGGAAGAGTCTTTTTTCAGGTATGTCAGATTTAAAATCAGCAATGGTGAACGTGTCCGCTTCTGGCACGATCTGTGGTGTGAAAGGGGGTGTCTGGCAAGCCGGTTTCCTACTTGTTATGCTCTTGCTGAGTGCTAACGGGGGTCGGTCAAAGAGCATATGATCAAAACTAGGAGTTTTTTCTCATGGAACATTCAACCTAGAAGAAGTCTTAATGACTGGGAAATCGAGGATATGAGTCGTTTATTGGATCTATTGGAGCGATATAACATTGGGGAGAGGGATGCAAAGAACGAGATGGTCTGGGTGTTGGACGAAGAGAATGGATTCTCTGTCAAATCCATCTATGACGGGCTGCTTTGTCCTTCCCAACCATCTTTTCCAGGCTAGTGTGTTTGGAATCCATTGATTCAACTCAAAGTCTCCTTTCTAATGTGGGAGTTGTGGTGGAATAGGGATCCGACGATTGACAATTTAATTAGGAGAGACATGTATATCCCTAATTGTTGTTGTTTGTGTAAGGCGGATGCGGAGTTTGCAAGTCCCCTCTTCCTTCATTGCCCTTGGGTTCAATATCTATGGGATCATTTCATATGCCAGTTCGGGATTGTTTGGGTTCAACTGGGTTCTCTAAGGAGCTTGTTATGTTGGTGGCCGAAGCAAGACCTTGGTGTCCTTAGAAAGGGGGCCATGCAAATGTGGGTTTTGGTCCTAGCTGCGTTTTGTTGGGCGATTTGGGAGGAACGAAATAGGAGAATATTTGAGGGAGTATCGAAGGAGCCCTGCTCTGTCCTTGATGCCTCCTTTTCTCGAATCTACAACTGGTTGTTTGTGGCTCAAAAAGGGGGGGGGGCTCCCTTTCAAATCTTGGATATTTGAGTGGGACTCTCATATCCTTCATATTTAGTTTCTTTTTGCTTTTGTAGCCTTTTTACTCTTCTCGAGCAGCTCATGTGT